>PVJA010016433.1:0-12852 GCA_004027025.1 Myocastor coypus
AATATTGGCTATCCTTATAGCCCTTCTTATTCTCCAATTGTCGGTCTGTTAACTTACATTCTCAACCCTCCAGCAGAAAAGCTTTGTGATACTATTATTCTATAACATAGATACTGGGCTTATCATCACTGGCTTTCTGAGTATCAAATACCTTTGACTTAGCTTGTAAATGATTTCTTATTGCTGGAATTTCCTATTCGTTTCTTTCTTGCTGGATGACTAAACCGGATGATGGTAGAGATGTTAAGCCGGCATTTACTCAGCCCCGCCCTGCTCAGCCTCGGGAGCTGACGAATTCTCAGCTGGTGGACCGGCTGCTTTTGTCTCTTTGCCATCTTGTGGTTTAGGGTTTTCTGGGCATCTGCGTTGGTAATTGAAGTTGCGACGGTACCGACGTTGAGGTGGCTGCTGACCTTGGGTCTCATCTCCTTGATTTTCCTTATCTTCTTCATTGCCGTCCTCTCTAGGCTATCTTTGGCGAGGAGGGCCCCTGCGGAATCGTGGTCTATAACCTCGATACATATTCTGCCTCACTTGTCTACCTTGTTCTCCTACACCCTGGTTGTCAGCACCTTCCATCACTTCTCCTTGCACAGGAGGGTTGGAATACTGTGGTCGACGCCCATAGGGTCTCCACATGTAGTAAGGTGGGAACCTTCGCCCGCGGTAGGGCCAGCGTTGTTGGGCCTGGCCTTCAGGAGCGCTCTCCGATCCCTCATTCTTTTCCCCACTCTCACTATTCTGGTAATTCTGCTGGTAATTGCGTGGAGGACCCCTCCGACGTGGATAGCGTCTATAATGGTTACGGTCTCCTGCGTATTTACTGCCTTGAACTGGAACTCCACCAGGGCCTGTAACATTTGCTGCCTCCGCACCCTTTTCTCCTTCAACAACATCAAACTCCACAGTCTCTCCATCTCCTACACTGCGAAGGTACTTCCTGGGGTTATGCTTCTTTATGGCAGTCTGGTGTACAAATACATCTTCCTTGGTGTCATTCCTGTTGATGAAGCCATATCCGTTTCTTACATTGAACCATTTTACTGTTCCCAAAACCTTCCTTGCGATGACCTTCTTGTCCCCGCCGGCAGGCGCCGCCGATGTGAGGCCGCCTGGGCCGCCGCTCCCTGCGCCGCTGCCCGTGGTGCCGGGCTTGGTGTCAGCAGCGCTGAGGGCGGGGGCGACGGGGGGGGGGGGACGGCGGGCGGCTGCTGGGTCTCAGCCTTGCTGCTCTTGGTTGCGGTGATGGTGACTGGGGCCGGCTGCGGCAGCTGCGGCTCCTCCCAGGGTGTGATGGTAACTAGGCCGGCGGCGGCGGTGGGGCTGCTCAGGGCTCTCTGGGGTCCTCTCTCCGCTCCCGCTACCTATCGAACTCCTATCTACTGTTCTTAAGAAATATGAAGAATTGGAACTGGTCTGTACGTTTGGCCATCTAAGCATAAAGTTAAGACTTTACCCTGATTATAGAACTACCTTATATTAATAACTTCATTGTATATTCTCCTCCAAATGTAAATCCCACATTTAAGAATCAAGTATAAAGCATCTAATTATTTACCCTCATATCATGGGATATTTGGTGTTACTATAAACAAAATTTAAATTGGCTGCCTCATTTTTAATCTTTTCTTTTCCTTTTTTTATATTATGGCCGGCTCAGCGTACCATGGGGGGGGGGGAGTGGGGCTGGCACAGCATGTGGTGCAGGTATCAAACCATGATCCCTGTGGTTGCCTAAGCTTGCCTAAGCAGGCACTTTAGACCATTGAGCCATCACACCAGACCCCTCATTTTTAATCTGATTGATTAACACAATATATAGTTTTCAGAAGATCCACTGAGTAAGGTTTAACTGACCCCAAATATCTTAGTTTTTAAAAGTTTTGGTAAATCCAAAATTGAAGCAAGCTAACACTTTTTACATATTTATTTCACTTTATTTTATTTTATTGAAGCATGTTTGCTTTCTAGGTCACATATCAACTTTTACATTTTTGTGAATGCAGTAATTCTCGTTTTCTTTATCCTTATTATTCCTTCTGAAATTTTAAGACAATATTTACTAGGTGTCTATTAAGTGTAACTCATTGATTGTGACATAATTACAGAGATTAATAAAAGATATTCATGTTCAAAAATCATGCAGTCTCTTAAAGGAAATAGAATGAAATGTAATTAAATATTAAGCGAGAGATGGATCTGTAAATGCCTAAAGTGGTATTAAGACTCAAAGACAGAAGCAACCCGCTCTGATCAGGGAAGCTTCTAAGTACTCCATGGAACACACGGCACCAGAATTTAGTAATTACTGAATAAATAATAATTTTCTCAAAGCACAGACTCACCACTGTAGGTATTTTTTCTTATATCCTCTTTGCTGGAAAACTGAGAGTTTTGAGGCTCCTTTCAGTCGCAACTGCATCTCTGAGTTTTAAAACATCATTCTCTGGCCCATCAACAGTAGATTTATAACCTACGAGTCAAAACTCAAAGCTTTTCAAAGTGTGATTGGAAAATACTATAAAGCATCCCACTTTATTGTAGAAACTTTAAGACATCAAAATAAACCTGGGAAACATTGGCACACTGATTTCAATCAGTATTGCTCCAGCTAGTTCTTGAAAACTCAGTGGGAAGATAAGAACATCTTTCCGAAGGCTGAAATAGTCCTAAAAGCTCCTTACAGTAGCATGCACCAAGCAATTTGGAGCTCTCACAAGTCTCAATATGAGACAAATTTATACCATATGTCAAACCCTAGAACTAATTTTACAGAACACTAAATCAAGTGCAACTTCAGTGTGCTGCCTAAAGTCTTCTTACATTTCCCTTTGTTTTCACTCTAAAAGTTTTAGCTTTCATTCTCTCTCTCTCTTAGGAAATTCTTATAAGAAAAAATTCATTGGCTTATAATGACTTGCAATAATACATAGATAATGTTTCATAATTCATAAAATTTTAATTTTATCTTACCTGATGAAACATTAAAATATGCCTATCAATTAGGTGTGTGTAATGTTGCCATATATCAATAACTCTGCAATGTTTAAATGTATTGAAACATGCTTGTATTCAATATTTATTTGTTGGAATCATTCAAAATCCTTCTTCTAGCCTTTTGAAATATACTAGTGGTATTTATAGTCATCCTACTTACAGTAATATATCACAATCTCTTCTTCCAATCTACCTAAAACTCTGTTCCTATTGATAAATATTGTCCCATCGTCCTTCACTATTCTCTCCCCTAGCCTCTAGCAACCACCGCTTTTCTTTCCATTTTTAGTGCTCCTGCAATTCTCAATGCCAGTGATTCATATGCTTCCCTACAAATTTAAAGCTGCATCCCCACATGTACTTATGGGGATACAGATGTCCTTTCACAAGAATCTCTCTTCATAGTTGGGGCATAGCCTGCTTTGAAATAAGTCTTCTGGAGATTTTGTTTTGCCAGATCACGTTTTTTTTCATTTAAAAAAAAAAAAAAAAAAAAACATTTCCTGGGCTGGGGAGATATCTCTGTGGCACAAATACCTGTCTGGTAAGTGCAAGGTCATGAGTTTGAACCCTGCTCCTGTAAAAACAAAAAAAGAAAGAAAGAAAAGTGTTTCCTTCTACTAATTTTGTATGTCAACTGTGTACAATCCTCAAGGACAAAAAAAAAAAATACTACAATTATATTTATGAGTAAGTTCCTAATAGGGTAGTAACTGAAATATTTAATGGAATGAAAATGCTTCTATATTCTTTTTCTTCTTCAATGCTTAGTGAAATAAATAATTGTGAAATAAAATGAAAATTATATGTACCTATATAAATGAAAAGAAGCACATATTACTTGCTATTATTCAAAACTAAATATATTATTTTTTAATTTTAATTTTATTTTTTTCTTGTTTCAGAACTTTTGTTTGTTTATTTATTTTTTTTATGGCAGGCTCAGCCTGCCCTGAGGGCAGGGCTGGCACAGCACGTGGTGCCAGGGATCAAACTATCGTCCCTGCAGCCGCCTAAGCTTTCCTAAGCAGGCGCTTTAGACCACTGAGCTATCCTGCTGGGCCCTCAAAACTAAATATTATACCACACTTATGACAACTACATAATTGTGACAGAGGCTACTTTTAGGAGCTCTTGAATATTGCCGTGCACAGACCCTGGTTTCCTTTTCAGTAGGAGAAGAACCTCACAACTAGTGATACTTACGAAATAATAATACAGTTTGATTAATAATGCTTTTGTTTTTGTCATAATTGGACTGAATTATTATAATGGGATGCATATTTAATAAAGATTTACAGAGAAGACAATCTCTGTTTTGATTCTGTATATTTGGAATGGGTAAGAAATAATTTGGCTTAACTATTATATCACCTCACTATTCCATTTCAATCTTCTTCATCAAGAAGAACATGAGACAAAGATTCTAACAACTAGTCGTGTGTGTTCTCTGCAGTCTAGGACATGAAAGGGAAAGAAGAAAAGGAAAAGGAGTAACAAATGTAAATGTGTGTGATTAGAAAAATGTTATTTTCAGTCTCACTGTAGACAATTTTCCTTAAGGCTTCAGCATAATTGGAAGAAAAGAGTTTGGATCTGCAAATCTGCTTTTTTCATAAATTCTTTATTTTAGTTGTAATTTTTTGACTTTATGGAATATACATTTAAATCTTTTAAACTAAATTCTAGTCTATTTTTCCTTTCTTGAGATTGTATATTATTTGTTATTAAAACAAATTAAAACAAAATTATTTGTTATTCATTTGTTATTCATTTAATGCAATACTAGACATTGCTTTAATAGTTACAATTTGACTAATAAATGATTCCACTAAACTACAAAAAGCAATTAAATTTGTGATAATTTACTTAAGAAATCATACTTCACAGCACAATTACCTACTAAAATTAACACTCAGAAGATTGAGGAGTCATAGCTGCATAAATGCAAGTGTCAAATCTTGAAGAGAAAGTGTGACAAAAATTTTAAGAAGATTTGAATGTGAGAAGTGTATCTGATAGTCACAAATCCATGAAAGTCTTTGGAGGAATGTGGATGTATAATGGCCCTCTTTTCTGGCGGGAGTTATGATAGTTCTTCCTTTGATGTTTGGATGTGAATGCTAATGGCTTTTTTGCTATTATGGATAAGTAAATGCTCCAGGTGATGACATTTCGTAAATAATTATGAGCTTTAATAATTCAACTTGGACTCACCCATTCACTTACTAACATTAATAACCAACACAGTGTTCAAGCAGCCCACCAGATCTCATGTGATTTATAAAGGGTATGAGCCGCCCACTAAGTTCTCTCTGGGCTCAAACAGGACTTTCAGGGGCATTCAGGAATCAACAACCAATAGAGAAATAGAGACTTAAGTATTTTATTCAAAACTGTTTGCCTAAAATATTCAGTGATACCTCTTATAGCTATCACTGTCTGTTAGCAGATTAAATGTTTAAATGAATCTTTAAATTTTTATTCAATTTCAAAATTTAAAAACGGAAATGTCTGATTGAGGAACATAATTTTGAAAATAAAAATTTTAATTGCTTAACATCTATGAATCATAACTTATTAGTTAGGCTTCATACATGCCTGCAAAAAAGGCAAAAACTAGGCCAAATGTTAGGTTGCAGAGGGTTTAATAAATGAAAGAACATATTGATAATATCGTATATTATAACATATCCATAGAATATTGATGAGCATATCTCTACACCAATTCTACAAATGTTAAGAACGTAGGTATTATATCTATGAGTATATAAGTTTTATAAGTATAAATACCATGTATTTTTAAAATACTGTTTTGAAACTATTAACATTTTAAAATTAAGAATACTTGCGCCTTTATACATTTAACTTACTTGATTTTTCTGCATCATTGAAAACATCATAGTCAGAAGTCCACAGTTATTTATATTTAATTGACAGCAATATTTTACTTGATAGAAATTCTTTAAAAAGGCCAGGTGTGGTGGCTCACGCCTGTAATCACAGCACTCGGGAGGCTGAGGCAGGAGGATTGGTGCGAGTTCGAGACCAGCCTGGGCTACAAAAGTGAGCTCAAGGCCAGCCTGAACTGCTGAACTGCACAGCAAAACCTTGTCTCAAAAAGACAAAAAAAAAAAAAAATTCTTAAAAATTCAAAACTTAGGCTCAACATTTTGACTTTATATAACTGTATCATACTCATTTATATGAGAATGTGGCAAGAATGATACTTGGTAATAAAGATCAATAATTCATATTTGTCTGTGCATGAATATAAAACTGGGCTTACATGAATAAAAATGATTCAACTTTAACTGTGCTAAAATAATTATTGATGCTATGCACCCTGAAAAACACATGTTTAATGATTATTACATGTTTTTTAACACTAAATATAATGTAATATACCAAGTTCATATATAGTCCTACCTAAACATCAAATATTAAGATAATTTATATAAATTGATTAATGATATTTGTCAGTTGTACTTTGACTATTGTTACAGTGAAGTTTATATAACAATTTACACAAATACTTTTGATAAACTAAAAAGATCTACTTTTACTACAGCTACATAGAAATTTTAACAGATAAAGAATTTTTAGTAGAGGAGGTAATTGAAAACTTAGGAAACTACAGTGAGTTTAAACTTTTTACAAGTAATCTATTAAAGTAAAAATACAGGGGGCTGGGGAGATAGCTCCGAGGCACAAGTGCCTGCTGGGCAAGTGCAAGGTCATGAGTTCGAACCCTGGCTCCACAAAAACAAAACAAAACAAAAAACTAAAAATAAAAATAAAATAAAGTAAAAATACATGTCATAATTGTGCCCAGATTAGTTACTATCATGTGTTTCTTTGCATAATTTTTGGAATTTTGGGGACATTAATGAATAAAAACTCTTAAATGTTACACAGGTTTCGCATCAATTTTAAAAAGAGCTCAATGAAATTTGTTTATCATTTTTCTGTTTTTCTCAGTGACATGCTATGTTACTGTCATAGCCATTCATGGCCAACATCACAAAAAGTTAGATAACATCACTGAAGTCCAACAACCTAGGCAATTATACATAACCATGTTATGAAGATGAGAATGATTAGTTCTAGGCTTATATTTAAGAATAAATATATGTCCAGCAAAACACTTATTTAACTAATATTTAATAACAGGAGACTACAATGGCTCAGTAGATTCAGATTCACTTGTGTACAAATAGATGAAAGTAGTTTGAGAGACAAATTAATCCAATATTGCTTTGGCAATTAGTTTCATGATATATAGCTTGAACTAAGTTTATAAAAGTCTAGGGGCCCAAAGTCATGGATAGATTTTAAACTGATAAAAATTGGGATTTCAGGGGCCTGGCAAACTCAAGGACCTGAGTTCAATCCCCAGTTCAAAAAAAAAAAATTGAATTTTGTAATTCTTTATTTATCACTTATTTCTCATTCATTGAAACATGCCTGAGTCATGGCATAGTCATTATGGAAAAATTTGGTATGCAAGGATTATCAAGAACAAAGAAAACTAATGGGCTATTTAAAACATATTAGTTACATTTCTGAATCAAAAACAATTAAAATGTAAATTACCAAAGCATAGAAAGCTTCATTCCAATTAGATAAATGTTCCAAGTGCATGATGTGTGTATAAACTTCATCTAATAAGTGAAAAAGAATTTCATTAATGCCAAAGATAAAGTTCAAAGTATATAACCACATTCATGACAGAATTATCACAATTCCTTATTTTTTATGTAAATTTAGTGCTCCTAGTTATCTTTACACACATCGTAGTGTCAAAAACGGAAGTGGTGATGATAAGCTATGACCACGAAAAGTACTGTCTTTGCATCAATTCGGTAGCCAGTTAAACTTGTCTGATTAGTTTCTTCCTTGAGTTAATGGAGATTAGCATAACATCAAAGTAAGTATCCCATAGCAGAAAAAGTTATGTATTTTAAAATATAAGAACTATTCATATTTGTATATTCTTTGTGTATAGAAAGCATTCAATGAGAAAATAATTCCAAAACCACAAAAAATAAAAAAATGCAGATAAAATTAGAGATACCTTTACTCTTAGCAACATTTTGTTGCTGTTCCTAGCTGGTGATACTTCAATTTTCAGTTCACTCATTTTAGTGTAGAAACTATTTTAGGACAGAATTGAGTGGGTCAGTGTCCAGGCGGGACCTCTTGACCTGCGTGTGCCCCCTGCCTCATCAGCCAGAAGAACTCAGCCATCACCCACAGCCCCAAACAACCAGGCCAGCGCCCAGGTAGGAAATCTAAGCTTCTGTCCAGCCCCACACTACTGCCAGAACTTCACTTCTGCCCACAGACTGTCTGGTGGGAGCATAGGCAGTAACACTAGGCCTTCATCCTGTACCACAGGAGCATCTTCATCTCCCAGAACCCAGCTCTGGCATCTGCTGTGTAACCCTGAACCAAACCTGTAGAGAGACTGGGGGTCAGACCCTACCAGCTAATCCAGGAGCTGAACATCTTGCTAGAGGAGCACAGCAGGCTCTCTTCCAAAAGCCACAGCAGAACGAAGCTGAGCACAGCAGCCAGACCAAACCAGGCACATCTGGATGGGATCAAGCTGGTGGATCCAAAGCAAAATTTCACTAGGTGCTAATGGCATACCTTCACCAAAGTGCAGAGGTCACTGCTATACAATATGAGAAAGAGAAGGAGCAAGATGCAATCTCAAATCCTGAGCCCACCCGTAACAAATACAGGAGACACCACCATAGAATAAAATGGGAATCATGCAGCCAAAATCCTTGAATTAGTAGCATCTGTGGTAGACAGACAAGTGAAGAAATGTATAGAGGAACTAAGATAGAGAACATCAGAAGAAAAAAAAAAAAAAGAATGCATGAATTAATAGAATCTGAAGTGGGAAACAACTACAGGAAAGTATACAGAAAATGAGATCAAAAATACCTCTGAAGAAAAAAAAAGCCATCTCTAGATTATAATATCTAATGAAGGGGAACAGCTGAAGAAAGGTGGTAAGGATATAAGAGCAGAAATAATCTCTGAAGTACAGAAAGGTATCTATAATGAAAGACTTAAAGGATACTAATGAAGACATTGATAAAAAATTAGAGAAGAATAGAAAAATGATAGACTCCCTGATTGAACAATATAGGAAAGAAGTAGATCACATAAGACAGTTTCAAAGAGATATACAAGAAAATATAATCTCTATCACAAGTGGGCAATACCGTATGAAGGAAAGTGAGAATAGAGTTTCAGATCTTGAAGACACAGTTGCAGCTAGTGAAAAGGTAAGAAAAGGTCTTTTGAAAACAGTTAGAATGCAGGAAAAAATAATCTAACAACTTCAAAATGATTCAAAAATGGACAGCATGAGATTAATAGGAATCAATGAGAAAGAAGGAGTTAATACCAATGATGTAAAAAGAATATGGGCAGGAGTAATAGCAGAAAACTTCAAAATATGAGAAAACAATTTGACATTCAGTTACCTGAATCATATGGAACTCCAAATAACATCAACGCTACTAAAAACACAGTCAGACACATAGTAGCCAAGATCCCAGAAATCCAGCAGAAGAATAATATACTGAAAACTGCTAGAGAAAAGAAACAGATCACATTTCAAGGAAAAGCCATCAGAATGACAGTGGATTTCTCTTCACAAACCAACAAGTCAAGAAGAGTATGGAGCAGAGTGCTTCAAGTCCTCCATGAAAACAAATTCCAACCCAGACTGCTGCACCCTGCAAAACTCTCTTTCAAGTATGAGAGAGAAGTGAAATACTTCCACGATAAGAAATGACTAAAGAATTTCACAGTATCAAGGTCAACCCTACACAGACTGCTAAAAAAATATTTTAGAGAGGGACAAAATGATCTGAACTTCACAAATGAGAACAGAAAGAACCCACAAAATAGAGCAACTAATTAGACACAGGGAAAAGTGGCAAACAGTAGTAAGTAAAAGGCAAATCAATCACAAGCCAATACATTTCCATTATAACCATCCAATCAAATGGACTCAGTTATCCAATTAAAAGAAATAGATGGTCAGAGTGGATAAGGAAGCAAAATCCAACAATATGCTGTATATAAGAAACACATTTAACTCATAAATTCATAGGCTAAAAGTGAAAGGATGGAATACAACACTACATATCCCACTACCTCAAAAAATAGCTGGATAGCCGTCCTGTTTGCCGACAGTCTAAACTTCAAACAAAGATTGAGCAAAGAAATAAAGAAAGCCACTAAATACTGGCCAGGGGAGAAACTTCAAGATGAAGAGGTAATATTCATAAATATGTATGCACCCAACATGGGAACACCAAGTTATATAAGACAAATCTTAAAGGACATGAAAAATCTACTATCCAATACCACAATCTTACCAGAAGACCTTCACACCCCTTTACCCAAAAAGACAGGTCAAACAGACAAAAAATTGGCAAAGAAGTATCTGAACTGGACCGGAACCTGAAACAACTGGACTTAATGGACGTCCATAGAGTGTTCCACCCAAACCACTTCTGAATGCACATTTTTTTTCAGCTGCACACAGGACATTTTTCTAAAATAGACCACATATTAGTCCATATGTCATGCTTAAGTATATGCAAGAAAACAGAAATTATTCCATGCATACTTTCAGACTACAGTGCAAGGACATTGAAAGTAAATGACAAAAGAAACCACAAGAACCCCCGAAATATATGTAAATTAAACAATACCCTTCTCAGCAACCAGTGCATTACAGATAAAATGAAACAAGAAATTAAACAATATCTAGGATTTACTGAAAATTGAAACACAATCTATGGGATGCAAAGAAAGTAGTTCCTGAAGGAAACTGATAGTTCAGAACTCACACATCAAGAAAACAGAATGGGAATAAATATTTTCATGCAGCACCTAAAATGACTAGAAATGGAAGAGCAAACTTAACCCAACGCCCAAAGACAGCAGGAAATTATAAAGATTAGAGCAGAGATTAATTCAATTGAGACAAAAATGTTAAAAGAGTTAATGAATCAAACAGCTGGTTCTTTTAAAGGCTAAACAAAATTGATAAGCCCCTAGCTAACTTCATCAAAAAGAGGAAAGAAAGGACTCAAATTCAAGCAACAAGGAATGAAAAGGGTGAAATTACTAATAACACAGCAGAGATTCAAAAGATCATAAATAGCTGCTTTGATAATCTTTATTCACAGAGGTGAAGACAGATGAAATGGAAAGATTCTTGGAAAGGTACAAATTATCAAAACTGGATCAAAAAAATGTAAGAATTCTCAATACCTCAATAATAGCCAATGAAATACAAAATATAATAAAGTCTTACCGACAAAGAAAAGTCCAGGACTTGATGGATTAAACACTAAATTCTATAAGAAATTTAAAGAACACATAATCCCAATACTTCTAAAACTCTTCAATGAATTTGAAAAGGAAATCATCCTTCCAAAATCCTTCCTCGAGGCAAGTATTACACTAATAACAAAACCAGAGAGAGACGCAACTAAAAAAAGAGAAACAAGCCAATTTGTCTCATAAACATAGATGCAAAAATCCTCAATAATCCTCTCACCAGGGGCCCGGCAGGATGGCTCAATGGTCTAAATCGCCTGCTTAGGAAAGCTTGAGTGGTTGCAGTGACCGCAGCTCGATCCCCAGCACCGCATGCTGTGCCAACCCTGCCCTGAGGGCAGGCTGAGCCAGCCATAAAAATAAATAAACAAACAAACAAAAGTTCTGAAACAAGAAAAAAAAATAGAATAAAACAGAATAAAAAATTGTTAAAAAAATTCTCACCAATACAATACAGCAAATCATCAAGAAGATTATACACCATGACCAGGTAGGATTCATCCCGGGGATGAAAGGATTGTTCAACATATGGAAATATATAAATGTAATAAACTATATCAATAGAACTAAAGCCAAAACTGACATGATTGTCTCAATTGATGCAGAAAGGCTTTTGATAATACTCATTCAAGTTCAAGGACCTACAGAAAATTGCAATAGAGGGCCTCTCTGTCAATGTGATAAAAAAAAAAAAACATCTATGACACTTAAACAGTTAACAAAATTGTAAATAGTGAAAACTTGAAGTCATTTACTCTCAGATCTGATACAAAATATGGATGTTCTCTATCAGCAACCCTACTGAATGTAGTTCGGGAATCATTAGCTACAGCCATTACACAAGAGAGAGAGAAAAAAAAAGAAATAAAAATAAGTAAAATAGTTAAAGTGTCATTTTTTGCTGATGACATGATAACCTACTTTTAAGACCCAAAAACCTCCACCAAGAAGCTACTGGAATTAATACACAAATTTAATAGCTTAAGGGGATAAAATGTCAATACACAAATGTTAATAACATTCTTCTACACAGAGAACAAATACACTGAGAGAGAAATTAGAGAAATAAGAGCACTGATAGCACCAAAGAAAATGAAAGAAAATGAAACGCTTGTAAATTGACTTAATTAAAGAAGTAAAACACCTTTTCAATGATAGCTACAGCACTGTTTAAAAATAGATCCTGCAAGATTTCAGAAAATGGAAAGATATTCCCTGCTCTTGTATAGGAAGAACCCATATTGTGAAGATAGTCATACTCCCTAAATTGTTATGCAGATTTAATGCAATTCCTATCAAAATACCATCACTACACCTCACAGACCTGGAGAAATCATTTCGAAAATTTATTTGGAACCAAAAAAGATCTAGAAATGCAAAACAGTCTTGGACATTCAAGATAAGGCAGGAGGCACTACTACTACTGACCTAACGTTATACTGCAAAGCTATAGTGATGAAATCAGCATGGTAC
>PVJA010016433.1:12952-43595 GCA_004027025.1 Myocastor coypus
AAAAAAAAAAAAAAAAAAAAAAAAAAAAAAAAAAAAAAAAAAAAAAAAAAAAAAAAAAAAAAAAAAAAAAAAAAAAAAAAAAAAAAAAAAAAAAAAAAAAAAAAAAAAAAAAAAAAAAAAAAAAAAAAAAAAAAAAAAAAAAAAAAAAAAAAAAAAAAAAAAAAAAAAAAAAAAAAAAAAAAAAAAAAAGACCTGAGGAGCAATGGAATAGATTAGAAGATGCAGAAGCAAGTATAAATACACTGAGCTACCTTATGTTCAACAAAGGGGTCAAATATGTCTACTGAAAGAAACAGCCTCTTTAAGAAATGGTGCTGGAAAAATTGGTTCTCTACATACCAGAAACTTATACATGACTCATGTCTATCACCATACACTAAACTAAAGTAAAAATGGATTCAAGATCTAAATATTAAAAGAGAAATATTAAATTTCCTGGAAGAGAAAGTGAGAGAAAATCTTGAGCACATCAGGGTAGGCAAAGTGTTCGTGGACAAAAGCCAAAATGCATGTTTATCACTTCAAAGAATCAATAACTGGCATCTCATCTGACTAGGAAGTTTTTGCACGTCAAAACAAATTACAAATGGAGTGAAAAGACAAACCACAAATTTCAAAAAATTTTACCTAATAAGTATTGAGACAAAGGTCTTCTATATAGAATTTATAAAAAATAAAACACAAAAATATGGGGTCCCAAAATTCAAAGACCCAACCCAGAAATGAGCATCTGAGATGAACACACACTTCTCAGAGAGAAAAATTCAACAAGCCTATAAATACATGAGGAAATCCTCCACATTACTAGCCAATTGTGAGTTGCGAATTAAAACAACACTTAAACACTATCCTACTCCAGCAAGAATGGCTATCATGAAGAAATCAATCAATAACAAATGTTCAGGGGCTGTGGGGAAAAAGGAAGCCTTCTCCACTGCTTGTGGGAATGCAGACTGGTGCAAACATTATGGAAAGCAGTGTGGAGAATCTGGAAAAAACTAGAACTGGAAATTCAATCCAGAATTCAATCCAGATAACCCCTACTGGGAATATTCCCAGAAGAACTAAAAACAAAATATCATAGTGATATCTATGCACCTATGTTTATAGCAGCACAATTTGTAATGGCCAAATCTTGGAGTCAACCAAAATACCCATCGTTTCAAGAATTGTTGAAAAAGATATGGTATTTTTATACAATGGATTATTACTCAGCTATGAAGAATGAAAAACTAGAAGACACGTTTCAAGAATTGTTGAAAAAGATGTGGTATTTTTATACAATGGATTATTACTCAGCTATGAAGAATGAAAAACTAGAAGACATCACATATAAGTGGATATATCTTGAACATGTACTCATAAGTAAAATAAATCAGACCTATATGTGTAAATATCATATAGTCTCCCTAGTGTAACAACTCAAAAGAAGAAATCAAAATGGAAAGGCATAACACGGCTGAATGGAAGCCAAGGACTTAAACAACGAATTGATTGCGGACAGCAAAGACAGGAAATATGGCAGGAGCAAAATCATGCACTAATATACACAGAAAGAGTTAGATAATGGTTCTAAGAACCACTGAAAGGACTTTCATACTGAGGATAACAATGTGTAACACTACAATTATGGCTGGAATGCCTGTCATTCTGGTCTTTTAGATGTGTGCTGCTTCTAATGTAATTTCAGTTATTGCTATACTCTCTCTCAAGTAAATGGTTGTTTCCAAAGAAAACAAACAAACAAACAAAAAAAAAAGGTATTACATGAGCATAATAGACTAAGAAAAATGCTGTAGGATTGACCAGCTACAATTTTGTATATGCTTAGACTTTGAAATTTTTTTGTAAAAAATGTAACTGCTTTAATCACATTGTGTAGGGATTTAATAGAATGTCAATGATTGATGGAAAATTCTGATTCCAAGTTAAGTGTAAATGTTTGGTATTCAGAAACACAGTGATGTTAAGCTAAAGTACCTAGGTTACAGAGTAATAGTATCATGAAACTTCTCTTCTGTGGGGTTAATAATGTAAGTTACAGACCAAAAATAGAGAAAAAGAAGGGCTACAAGGATTGCAAATATTTTGGCCCTAGGCCTTGAAGCTCAGCAAGGACTCAACACATAAGAGAACCTCTGCTCTACATCCTATAACTCAGTTGTTTCCCAAATTTTCTGTTCAAGGAGATTATGAAGACACAGAGGAAAGGGACTGATGATGTATGCTGTGCTTAAGGAGAGTCACCTAGAGAGAAAACATTCTCTCAGGCTTTCACGGAGAGCAAACTGGTCAAGCAATTGCTGTGACTCATCCAGATTGCTGAGACTGACAATAGTTCTACAAAACACTGTACATGGTTTCAAGGTAAATCCTGTTGGGATTTGACTCACTTTTGGAGGTACAAAAGTTAAGTGTTTTGTTATACAGGTCTTGCTATAACTTGCCCTTAACCACTCAGTAGAGAGGTTTAAGCACGAGGCATAAAATGTAAAGCTAGATTAGTATGCTGATCTGTAAAAGCCTTAAATAAACAGCTTCTGACATTGACAGTTCTGCCAATAATCCACTGTGATTATGTAATACTGACTATGTATGCAACTAGTTTCTCTTAGTTCAGTGAGAAGAAATTTTTATACCAACAATGATTAGAAAAATTATCATGTCTACCTCCTGTGCTCTATGTTACTACTATGAGGACAACAATATGCATTGTATCAATTATTAAAATGTACTGATAACGTGTTTTGAAAATGTCACATTGTTATTTCTTTTTTTTTTTTTTGGTGGGACCAGGGTTCGAACTCACCACCTTGCACTTGCCCAGCAGGCACTTGTGCCTCGGAGCTATCTCCCCAGCCCCTTGTTATTTCTTATTAAAAGTAATAAAAATAAGATAAAATAAAAACTGTTTTATGAGCCAATGTGATGTTCTTTTTCATAAGATATTTTGAGTTAATTTTTATCAATAGGAAATAAATTAGTGCTTTCCAAATTGCATGACTGATAAAAATAAGTAGCAAATACTATTCTTCAATGCATTAATTTGAGATTTAGAATATGTAACATGATATATTTTATAGTACTAAGGGAAAAAAGCCATTCAAGTTCCCGATCATATTACCAAAATTTAAACAAAAGGTATTGAAAGGTAACATTTTTAAACTAATATTTCAAAAATACTTAGAAATATATTGAAAATATAAAATTAAAAATTAACTCATTTTTATTGCCGTGTATTAAATGAGAAGACAAAACAAATGTGCACTTACTTATTTATTTATTTGGAACCAGGAATTGAACTCAGGGCCTTGCGCTTGCCAGGCAGGCACTTCTGCTACTGAGCTGTATCTCTGGCCCCCAAATATGTACTCAGAGTCCAAAACACAGCTCTAACAAGAAGTGAAATTAAAGAAGCTCAAAGACACAGTATCACTTAATGATGATAACAAATAATTAAGATTTTTTTTTCTGTATTTAGCTTTTGTGACATTGTTGCAAAATTTCTTAGATAAACATTTCAAAGTATAAGAAATCTCACCAATAATATTTATTTAAAGAGATCAAAATGGACATCAAACACATTGTTGGTTATTTTATATTATGTTCTAAATTAATAAATGTTGAAAAATAAGCACTAATGAAAACATATAGTATGATTGGAACATATAGACTATACATCCAATGATAGAATAGCAACAATGTTAAAATTCTAGCGATTTTTCTGATATATATTATATATATGTATGTATGTATATATATATATATATATATATATATATCTGTGTGTATGTGTGTGCATATGAAATACTTCTCATTTTTTAGTTGTATAATGATAAATTCAAATATATTTAGAATTTGCAACAGTGTTGCTATCTATCATATCATATTTTCTTTTCCAAATATTATATATATATATATATATATATATATACACACAAAATACCGAATAAAAGAAAAATATAAACAATGAAAGTTAATGTAAAATATACAAGTTGCTATTTGAAAATTCCTGCAACAGTTGACAATGAAATTTAGGACAATTAGAAGTAATAATTTTTATTGATTATATTACATGTTTTCTTTTTTAAAATGTACATGTTTAACAAAAGAACAAATGAAAAGGGAAAGCTGAATGGAAATCAAGAACTTAAGGATTAAACAACCAAGAGATAGCAAGCAGTAAAGTTAGGAAACTTGCCAGGAGAAAACCTTGCACTTATGTACACAGGATGGATTAGACAATGGTGCTAAGAACATCAGGTTCTTGACACTCAGAATAGGAACATGTAAGACTGAAAATCATGCTTGCAATGCTTGTTGTTCTGGGCCTTAGATGCCTGATGCTTCTAATGTAATTTCAATTATTGCTATACTCTTTCTCAAGTAAATGTTTGTTTTAAAAGAAAAAAAATAAGTATTTACATGTTTATTATTACACATTGACAGTACCCCATATATTTATCTGACATTTTATCCTTTTAAAATATTTCTATAAATTATCTTTCTTCTACATTCATGTGAAAAACTATAAAACATCACAGTAGAATAATCACCATAGATTAATACTCTTTTCCTATCCACATGTTTAAAATATTAATTTATTTGTTTATTCTGAACTTCTAAGAACCTCATGAGATTGATGAATTTATGCAACTCTGAGTATTGCCATATTCATATTTGCTACATTTAAAGCGAGAAAATAAATTATGGAAATATCACACTCTGCAGCGAGAGTGTGTTTCAGAGTCTCAAAAGCCAGGTGTAACTACACAGACTGTGAAGGCAGGTAAGGCACACAATGAAAGGGTAGGGTGTGTTTTCACATCACTGTCTCCCTAGAATCAGGATCTAAGACACCATATAAAAGGTGCCTTTACATTGCTTCCTCTATTAGAATTTCATCCAGAAGCCAGAATCCTGGAACACTAGGGAACTTTAGATTCATTTTTAATATTGATATATCTCATAGATCCTTTGGTTCCTTAACATCAAATACACATGAAGAAAGAAGCTTAGAAGTTCTTATATTAGTGTAGTTTACATCCCATTTTAGTTTTTTTTCTATTTTTAATCACTGTGTTGGCATGTGTTCAGTACTTTCTGCATTTATTAGTGCTCTTTTTAATGACTTGACATTAAAATTGAGTTGAAGTAAAATTTGCTTCATTGCAGATCTATATTTTAATTAGAGAAATATTTCAGTTTCTTTAGGCAAAAGTTCCCTATATTTTTCTTTTCATGATATACTTTATGAGCCTTTCATTAAGAAATCTTAATTCTTCTTTTAGTTTTCCACCACAACTCTTCTTTCCTTTCTTTTTTTAAAATTTTTAAAAATCTTTTTGAGACAGGGTCTCTTGTTGTGCAGCCTGGCCTTGAGCTCAATTGGTAGCCTAGCTAGGCTGGTCTTGAACTTGCTATCATGTTCCTGCATCAGTTTCCCAAGTAGTGGGTTTTCAGTTGTGCACTACCATGCCAGTCTTTACATTGCTTCCTCTATTAGAATTTCATGGAGAGAGAGAAGGTGAGAAAGACAGACACAGAGGGAGAGAGGGAGAGAGGGAGAGAGAGAGAGAGAGAGAGAGAGAGAGATCTGAAAATGTAAAACACTGCTTTTAAGATACAAGTATCATAAACTCTCAGTAAGAAACAGCAGTGCAAGTATATGATATAATTTGTAAAATCAACTTGTTCTACATTTATGTAGTTATCAAACTGAACCACATATACTGCAATAACGATTTTAATAGTTTTTAACTTTATAAATTTTTCCTTTTAAACCATGGAGGAAATAGGAACTCCTTTCTATTTTAAGCAAACATATGAACAAACAAAAAAGCAAAACAATAATGAAAAAATAACAGCAAAATCAATCATGAAGAGCTGACATTTAATTTCCAAATGAGAATCAGTGCAGCAAGGTAGTTTTAAGTGTGTAAGTACCACCCAGAAACAATACCTGGAGGGCTTCATTTACCCCTGCTTGCTCCCACATCTGAGGTTCTGATCCTCTAGAGTATGAAAGGTTAATTTCTGTTGTGGGGCCAATATTGCAGTCTAGGGCATTACAAACTGTGTTCCATAAATTTCCATGCAGAGAGACAACTGATCATCAGAGAAATGTGAGTCAATTCAAAATAAGACCAATGTTGCGTCTATCTGGGAAGATTGTATCACTTGCTTTAGGGTACAGAAGAAAAGTCACTATTGGCTGGTATGGCAACATTCATCTCTTGGCTGCTGTACCTTTCAAGTGCTCACTACTGACTGTGGTAATTCCCATGGACCTCAAAAAGTAAACTTTTCTTTAAAAGAAAATGATACAGTAGTTCAAAATTGAAAGCTAAACTAATTTTTAAAATATTTTCAAAGTAAAACACCAGAAACACACTAATAATGAACATCAACATAAACTGCGATGGTTGGCAGAGTGAAAATAAATGTCAGCTAAAGTCTACCATTCTAAATAACTAGGTACAGCAAGACCTGTTCTGATTAGAAATCTTTGTTTGCTACTGGGAGCATTCTAGGTATGATGAACTCTATTATCATCATTCTTCAGAACCTAAATTTAAATTGTGTATATTTCAGACTTCTCAGTGATTGCTCTACACTCTCATCACAGTCCCTCTTTCACCTGCCAAGGACTTACCTTCATATAAAGAGTTAAATTAAGTCTCTAGATATGGCACAAAACCAATCTGAAGGTTCTGAACCGATGCTGTTGGACAGACTGCAGCTAAGGTATTGTGAGACATCACTTTTCAGCTTTTAGAGAACAAGGTTTGATGCCCAATAATGGAATGATGTTCATGAATTCTTGTTAAATACTCTTCAATGTGGTTTCTTGGAAAGTCTTTTCTCAATGTATAAAACAATATATATATATATATATATATATATATATATATATATCAGAATGTTAAGTAAAAGTAAATTTAAAAGGCTATAGGAATAGTGTTAAGTACTATTATTTTTATTAGTTGGGACAAATGCTAAGATATCATCATTAAAAAACAACATGGTAATTTAAATAATACAGACATATGATAATACTAATAGAATACAAGCTAACTATCAACTCATGGGTGAAAAAAAGGAAATATATATGTGTATCTTGTGTTTTGCTTATTTTCTCACTGTTGAGACAAAATGCCAGACACACGAATTTAGAAGAAGAAATGTTCACTGCAGCTGGCCTTTTGTGCAGATTTCAATCCATAGCTGGCTGGCCCCATGGCAGAGGGACGTTAAGAAAGAGAACCAGTATATACCATCATCAGGCAACAGCAGAGCAGCAAGTAACAGTGCTCAGTGAAGCTAAATCGTCTTCCTTTTATTCCTTCCAAGCTATCTACCTTTTGGATGAACCAAATTGGGGGCCTTGCTATCATCTACACCAGAACTATGCTTAAACAATCAGTAGACCACTGTAGTAATCATGCACTCTTAATTGTAGCATCGCTCAACTTAAACGAGGGATCACACAACATAATTGCAGCATCACACCCTCTAGAATCAACCAGCTCTACACAGGATCATCTATGAACACGCCAGGCTTTGGGACATGTACATTCAAGCCATAACACCCCAGAACACAACACATCCTTTAAAAGAATGAGATCTTGTCATTTGAAACAACCTTGATGAGATTGGAGGCCATAACTTATTTGACAAATATTAGACATAGAAAGCAAATGCTACATGATCTCATTCATGCATGAGATGCAAAATGTTGCTCTCATAGAAGTTAAGAATAGAATGGTATTTATCAAGAGCTTGGGAAATTAAAAAGTGAAGGTTAGGGAAAATTTATTTTGTAAAAACAGTAGGCTATAAGTAGAATGGAGCAAGAAGTTTCCATTCATAATAAATGCACAAATAATGAAGTATCTATACTTCAAAATTAAAAGAGAAACCTTGAAAGTCTTTCTTATAGACAAATAATAATTATTTAAGGAGACACATGTATTTAACTTCATATTAATGTTGAAATACATATATACATAAATGTATATTTAAATTAAATAAATTTCTATATAGTTCTCATAAATTTGCATAATTTTAAGGTTTTATATATCAGATAAACATAAATTTTAAAGATAGAAGCTTACTTCTCACAAATTATTACAAAATTTGGTGGGCAACAGGAATACTTAAAAGTAATCTACAACTCAAGTTATGTATTAGAGTACCTGCTGCAATTATATTTCAATGTGTCATTTTATATTAATGTTTGTCAAAGAAAGATGTCATGTGAGATTCAGAGGGAACCCTAAATGATTCATCACTTTTTAGAAGTGATTGCCTGTAGATGTATGGATGGGATTTTCTAAGCAAGCTTTGAGATAAAGCTCTGGAAAAACTACAGATTGATTTGTACATGTGTCTAGTTCTGCAGTCTATGTTAGCATATGGAAATGTCCAGATTCTTTGAATTTTATTATGCCTTCAGCAGCATTCTCGAAAACAAACCATAGCCTACTTTGCCTTTGTAGATCTGGTTATTGTATGCTTGTGAATTTCTCCACAAAAATTTATGATATTAGCTTTCCTAACCAAACTCAAACCAACAGAGCATTTCATATTTAAAGTGGCTCTAGAAAATAGAAGCATATTTCTTAAATTTGCAGTAGTTTCTCTGCACTGATTAAATTTGAAGGCAGTAATAAATGTATTGCCAGTAGAAAAAAAGAGTAGCATTCTTATTTCATTTGAAAAAATGCTTTCTTGAAAGAGCACATGAAAATGCCTAGACTGAAGTGCCTAATGGATGGGAACTATGTTATACCTTAAATTAGTGCGCTGGGGAAAGTAAAGACTGCAAGCACTTAGAACAAGGAGCCAGAGTTTTGTATAATTGAAGACCACAAAGAGTTTGCAAGAAAATAACTAACTTTTGGTTTTAAGTTCCCATCTTATATCATGGCTAGAAAACTGGATCATTTTTCTGATTACTCTGAAAAATTCAAAGTTCTTTAAGGCACACACCTGAATTTTCTAGTACTCAGACAAGTTTTATCCTACGATCATCTAAATTGCAATTTGTTTAAGTTTAATTCACAATCTTACCGAGTATTTTATTGAAGTTGTAATGTTAATCAAGACAGATCTTGGACTACAAGATGGACAGGTAAGTGGGTATTAATGAATATGATGACCTGGTAAACCCTGTAAAACATACTCTGCCCTTATTCCCTAATTGCAGCTAGCCCAACCTTCCCTTCCATCTCAATAATAATTGCTCTTGACGAAGTAATCTTTTAGGTACAATATAATTTTCAATTCTAAAATCCAATACTTTTTCTTGCTGGCTGGCTTATGACTAGACTTACAACTTTAAGCCTCAACAGAACAAAACCATGACTGCCTCCCCTAGCCTGAAAGACATACTGCACACACTGAAGAATTACAAAATTTTTTCAAACATATTGGATTGAGGCTGATTAATACATGTGAGGAAAATTTCTAAGTGTATCATATCAAGGATAAATCTGTTTAGTTTAATCTGATTGAATTTATTGATCACTGTATTGTTGATTTGAGTGTATTTTTCAAAGCATATATGTTGGAAACATAATCAAAGAGATAACATTTTCAAGAAGTACAACTTTTGTATTCAGAAAGAGTGAAAATAACTACCAATTGATAAATGAATAAAGATGTGATTCTTTTTTCACAATGGCGCACTACTCTGCCATAAAGAAGAATAAACGAGACATTACTAGGTAAAAGAAAGCACCTTGAGACCACACTTCTTAGTTAAATAAATAGGACCCACTTTGAAATATTCCATGGTTTTTGTAGTAAGAGAAATGGAAAATGTAGATATTGACCAAAATGCATGGTGTGTATTACAAAACAAGAAGAAAATATATGAGTAAGTGAGATGGATGAAAGAAGAGATGGAACAAACAGAAGTGGAAAGAGAAAATAAAGTTCTTGTAAACTAGGAGAGGAAAAGAGGTTTGAGAAAGAGGAGGTGAATGGAAAAGAAGAATGGTGACATATCCTATACAGGTACAAATTGTAGAGATAAGAAACTAGCATCTTAAAGAAGCGAAGAACAATAAACAAAGCTTAGGGTGGGTTGTACTCTGTTACTTAGAGATTTTAGAAAGCTAGGATTTAAAAAGGTGTAACAGCTTAATCCTTATTGATGTCTCCACCCTTACTTGAGACATTGGTGTAACAGCTGATCCTGAGTGATGTCTCCTCCCTTACTTAAGATGTTGGTGATCCCCTCTCCTCCCTGCTTCTAGAGTTCTGGACTCACTTTGAGAGAGACAGATCTCAGTGAGACCTCTGAAGCTATATTCATCAGGTCTTGTCACTTGTTTCGGCTCCGGATCACAACATACAACACAAGTTATTTAAGATAAATGTGATCATTTTGCATATCTAAAATGTAACAATAAACTTAATTTTAATAAAGTTCTTAGGTGCCCGACGCAAGAGTGAAAAATAAAATCTGACATACTGAGTAAAGAGATAAGACAATCCTGTGTCTCATTTAAGACATGAACCGAACTAAAACACAGTGTTCAGAGGTCTTGTGAGGGAACACTAGACAACCCCAACCCTGGCTGCAGATACAGGGTCTATGCCACCTGGAGAGAGGACAAGACTAAAAGCAGAAGGAAGCTGGCCCTTGGTGCTGAGCTGGGAGACTGAGCAGACCCATCATCACGCTATCTTCTGCTCTGTGTGCAACCCAAGGATCCAGTAAAACCAAAAGTGGAATGGAATAGAATTTCAGTGCTCTGCACATGCACCCCAGCCCCTATGACCAGCAGGTGGTGGTCCAGGGCTGGTGCATGTGGGGACACCAGGGTACAGAATGTAGCCACAAAGGGACAGCCATACAAGTAAACTATTCTCTTTACAACACACTGACAGGTCCAATACAATTAAATTCAATAGGTAGAAGGGGCAGATGATTTTGGAGCAAAATGCCAAGAACATATTTAACAGAAAAACAGAATTCAAAGAGATCCCGATGACAACAGCAATCTCTCTGACCTCAGCCCTCATCACAAAATAATAATAGTAATGCTGATTATAATGGTAGTAATAACAATAGGAACCTGAGAAAACATGACAACAGTATACCCCAGAGTCTTACAAATTTCCCTTAGGAGGTCTGAGGCAGACACAAGAAATAGAAAACAAGACCCAGATAGCTAAAACATGAGAAATGATTAAGGAAGACGTAAATAAACTTGGAAAATTCAGAGAGAATACCTCGAAAATTAGTGCACTGACATACAAAATGGCAATGTAGGCTTGGGAAAAAAAAAAATTCGAAAAGCTGACCCAAACTGTGTAAAACATGAGCAAAAAAAATTTGTCACAGATGAAGAATTCATGAAAAGATGTCAAATAAAACTCCCAATGACAAAAGTTTATGTGGATTTCATAGACAGAAAAAATGACAACAGAGATGGCTGGGTTTCATGAATGAATGACACAGTGGAAATCCATGACGATGCTCAGGGAAGACCTAAAAATGAGAACAAAACAAAAACTTCTGCATGGTGCTAAACAGACTAGCTGAAAGTTCATTGGAGTTACAAAGAAATTAGAAGAAAATACACATGGAATAAAAAACATCTGTTAGGAACAACAGAAGAAAATTTCAACTATGAGGAAAAGATGCAATGTACAATTAAGTAAGGCTTACAGAACACCAGTTAACAATGGTAATATAAGAAACTAATCACAAGACATCGTAGTTGAATTCCCTATTTCCAAAAGAAAGTAGAATCTTAAATAGTGTTAGACAAAAACAAACAAACAAACAAAAAAAAAAAAAACACAAAAAGGTAGAAATTTGAGGATGACAGCAGATTTCTGAAGACAATCTTTAAATGCCGGGAGAGATAAAATTAAAGTGTAAATTTTTTAGAAGAAAATAGCTTATGACTCAGACTGACATATCCTACAAAAATGTCCTTCAAACTTGATGAGAAAATAAGGACTTTCCACAACAAAGGGTATTTTAACGGATACATGAACAACAAACCAGTACATCAAAAATATTCTCAAGAATATCCTAAACAGAAAGAACAACAAACAAGCCAAAAAGTCAGATGCCAATATATACACCAAGCAAGGTAGAAAATGATGAAAGATAAAAGATTTAGTCCACACCAAAAAGTAACCCAAAGGCAGAAATATGTTTATTCTTTCAGTGGTAAAACTTAATACAAATGGCCTCAATTCCCCATTTAAGAGACATAGATTGGTAGCTCAGACAAACTTAGAACCCAAAAAGAAATTAATAGAGTGGTAACTAAAGATGGAAAGTGATATACAATGTACCAGGACTCTAAAAGAAACAGATGCAGCAATGTTATTACTAGATAAATTTCAAACCAAAGAAGCAAAGGGGCTACTATACATCAGTTGAAGGAATAATTCAGCAGAAAAAATGTAAAAATTGTAAATATATGTGAATTGAATATTGCAGATTTCAAGGACGTACACAACAAAGTACAAGAAGGGCAGGGCTGGTGGTATAGCTGAGTGGACTATGAGCTTACTTACAGAAGCACAGGGGCCGGAGTTCTATCCACGGCACTGCATGCTGGGCTGGCCAAGCTCTCAGGCATGCTGAGCGAGTGGTGGAGTCTGGGCACGTTGGTGCATACCTGTAATCCCAGTGTTTGGCAGGTAGGAAAAAGGAAGATCACTGAGTTGGAGCTGCATCATGAGGCCCCCTCCAAAGCAAAAGAAGAAAGAAAGAAAGAAAGAAAGAAAGAAAGAAAGAAAGAAAGAAAGAAAGAAAGAAAGAAAAAAGTCAGGTATTTGTTTTTGCACTATGAAGTACTGAAATTCTTCAAAAACTTATTTATTTATTTGTTTGTTTGTTTGTTTGTTTATATGTATTTGGTATAGGGTCTACACGGTCTCAGACTCGTAGTGATCCTCCTGTTTTCTGCCTTCCAAGCGCTGGAATTACAGGCGCACATTACTACATTCAGTCTCCATTGCCTTCTCAGCACGCTCCGAGGATAGGACTCACATGGTTTAAAAACTTTAAATGTGTATCTAAAGGGCACAAGTGATAGTTTACAGGACGTTTTACTGGCCAAATTTAGCAATATTCAAGCAGTGTTATGAACATAAAATTGCATTTATTTTATCATTAGTACATTTTAAGGGCTACATGCCATTTCATGAGGAGTACTGAAGCATCTGGAAGACCACAGTGAAGTCACTCTGGAAACATGCTGTTTTCCAAGAAAAGGACTGCAGCTTTATAAAGCTTTAGTGACAAGTAATGAAGAACAAACAAATTGGAAACAATTCAGTCATCAGTATGGTTCTTCTCTCTGTCTAAGCTTTCTCCTTGTCATAAACTTTGCAGAATCTTGAAGACTGGGACTACAGAAAGCCGTAAGCACTGAATGCCTCTTTTGTGATATTTTCCCACTTTATGCTTTTGTATTCTAAATAGACTTTGTTTCAGTTTCCAGCAGCTGGGTACTCAGCAGGAGTAAAACTCAGATACAATGCTTTCTAAAGACTTAAAAAAATTTTCAGTGATAATTTAGGCTCAGCAGTTTGTGGGATAAGAAGTTGGAGTTTATGACCGCTGGCATTTCCAGAAAGTGAACTTCATTTAAAAATGAAGAAGTCGGTGATTTAGAATGTTCTCCTTCAGTTGAAGAAGAAAAAGAGATGGCAAAGATAATTCCTGAAGAACTGGTTGTCAAGCTGAAAGCAGAGGAGGGAAATTAGGATGGTTGCAAGGCTAAGAAATTGTAGCACTTCCAAGAAGAGAGAAATAACATAGAACTTGGTAAAAATGATTGATTAAAAGGATATAGCTGAAGGGTGCCCAGGAGCAGTCACATTGCAGATTTGAGGTATGATTCTTTGATGGGCAGTAGAAGACTGAGTATCATTATTTCCACTGAAATTATAATTGCTAGCCTACCTATATCTTGTATTCTGAAAAAAAGAAAACAGAATTATTTTCGTTATTATATTTATTTATTTTTAATGTATTTTAGTACAGGGACTGCAGGTTCTAACCGTATAGATAGAACTCATAATGATCCTCCCGTTTTCAGCCTCCCAAGCACTGGGATTACAGGTCCATGCCACCACAGCCAGTCTCAATCTTCATCTCAGCGAACCCCAGCAGCAGGGCCAACACAGCACACCGAAGACTGAACCCCATTCGCAGCATCTGCCTAAGCAGGCACTTTAGTCCATTGAGCTATCTGGCCAGCCCTGTTTTTTTGTTTTGTTTTGTTTTTTGTTTTTTGTTTTTGTCTTTTTGAGACAGGGTCTCATTATGCAGTTGAGGCTGGCCTTGAGCTCACTTTTGTAGCCCAGGCTGGTCTCAAACTCACATCGATCTTCCTGCCTCAGCCTTCCGAGTGCTGGGATTGCAGGCATGCGCCACCATGCCCAGCATGTTGGTTTTATTTTAAATGTTCAAGATTTTTAAAACAATTCCATACCGTGATGCTTTGCCTAATGAATCAAGAGAAATGTTTTCAAGTGTAAATGCATGTACATTTGATATTTTAATTAATCTTCACCAGGATAATTAGTTTAATTTCTAATAAAAAGATAAAATTCTGTATTAGTAAGTAATAAATGATCAATATGAACCAGTATCAATTCCTATATCTTTTTTTAAAGTCAAGATACAGAGATCAGCTAAAATAAAATGTGGCATTTATTGCTCGGGAATTAAAATGACTTAAACTTTGAAGGGAAGGAAGGATTTTGAAGTGGAAACAAAAGCCAATTCAAAACGTACTGAGTGTTGAGTGACTATCTTTCAAATAACATTATAGCAGTATTTTTGTGGTCAAGTCATTTTTGCTTGGTTATTGATTATTCTACACTGCTGTGCCTTAGAGACCAAACTGAAAATGCATGTACAGCAATGTTGTGACTAAGGTTATGAAAGCAGTAGTTCTCCATACTGGTAAGTCTTCTTATGTTTGGAAGCTAATGGCTATAACTTTGAGCACCTCTTACAATTTTAGGGTCCAAAGTTAATTGCATTAATCTTATGTCTCATTAAATTTAGTACTGAAGTATGTAAACAAGGTTTTGTTTTCCAGAAATAATCACATATTTTTTTATAATCTGTCTTTGTCTCTCTCTCTCCTTTCTCTCTCTCTCTCTCTCTCTCTCTCTCTCTCTCTCTCTCTCTCTCTATATATATATATATATATATATATATATATATATATATATACATTTTTTTCTAGGCTTTTAAAATTTTAGAATATCTTTGTATGATAAACTCATAAAGGTATAAATCTAGTGGATTACTTTTTATGGATTTTTGACTTTATAATTCCTTGCTGGAAGTGATGTCCTTTTAAACTGCAGAATACTTAACAGCATCCTTAGCTTTAAATCTAGATGTCAATAGCAAGCTTTGTGTTATTAAAAAATCAATACTATCCTTAGACAATGCCTAATGTCTACTCGGGGCAAACCAGCCAACATTTGAGAGCATTAGAGTTTTCTTCATTTTTAAGAGTTGTGCTCTCAAATATTGCCTGTTTTTCCACAGAGAAGACATTATCTGCTATAACTTACACATACTGTACTGCCCTATTACCAGCAAGTATATTTTAACTTCCCTAGTACATGCCTGAAACTGCAAAATAATAAAAAAATTCAGCAGAGGTTTGGGTATTACACACCACAGCTCCATTCAACGAATAAATTAAGGATATATTCAGCTAATTAGTCATATTTACTCCAAATTTTAAAAAATGAAATTAGAGACATAGGACTACGGAGAAAGCTCAACTCTCTAAATGCCTGTGTAGGCAAGACAAGGGCTGGGGTTTGATCCCTGGTACCACATGCCATGCCAGTTCTACCCTAGGCACTCTGAGCTGGCAAACAAGATTGGAATTGATGGTACATACTTGTAATCCTTGCACTGGGGAGGCTGAAACAGGAGGATCACTATGAGTCAGAACTGCCTTGTGAGATTCTGTACCAAATACATATTTATATATGTGTTAAATTAAAAAAATATTAGAGACATATAAAAAGATATATCCAACAATGTGTGGCTCAAGTAATATAAATGCCTAATAATTTCATATCCTATGTAATATTTTCTCAACTGGACATAAGAAATCGTAATAAATTAGCTTTTTGGTTATTGTGGAAAATACATCTAACAAATTTCATATTTTAATAAGTTGTTCATTTACTTCCTGACTATATCTCTGTTTATCTGCAATGTCAAATGCATTGCTAAGTATAGATTGCCTGTTTATTTGCACCATTTTGAATGACCATTTTAAATTAGTCACTGTGTTATGTTATGTCTAGTTGTTCCCCCAAAGCCTCATGCAGTCATGGGGCAGGGACTTTTACAGATTGAGACTTGACTCTTGAGTCACTGGGATTATGTGATTTAGTACTGGTCTAGAGTTTGAGACTTGATCCATGATCCCTAGGATTATGTGCTTTAAGTACTTCTGGTATTATGGGTGCAGCCTAAGCCAGATAGGCTGAGGTGGAGAGCCTCAGTGTAATATAAAGAAAGACAGAGAGACAGACTAAGCTGTTGCTCTCTGTTCCCCTGGTTGCTCTGTTGCCTCTGTCGCTATTGTTGCTGTTCCGCTGCCATGAACTGTTGCTCTCTGCCATGTGCCTCTTAGCCTGGGAGTCAGTCGAATATGGACTGAAATCTCCAGTAACTGTGACCTAATAAATAAACCTTTTCTTCCTTAATCTTGAGTTACAGGTATTTATCTGAGCAATGAGAGGAGAATAACTAAAGCAAACTGCTATAGGAACAATGTGCACAAGTAATGGCCACTTGTATTAATCTAGAGTATACTTCTGCTCACTGTTTTCTAGTGGTGATCTGCCATTGCTATGGCACCTACAAGAGTTTGCTCAATAGCTCTGGCTTATGCCAAAATATGAAAGTGTAAGGTAGAAAATGTTTGCAAAGTTTATATCTGAAAAGAAACTGATGTCTAAGATGTATAATGAACTTCTAAAATTCAAAGGCAAAGAAATAAACAATGTGACTAAACTGGGCAGTTGTGTAAGAAGATTCCTCAGAAGAAGACATGCAAATTATCAACAGATAATATCAACAGGTGCTTCTCACACAGGTAAAAGATAGTTACAATATTATCCACAATATCCTTATTAGGAATATATTGAAAGAAAATCAGGTCAGTACATTGAAGAAGCATCTGCTCTGCCATGTTTAGGACAGCATTATTCACAATAGTCAATACATGGAAACAATTTATGCATCTATCAAGTGATGAGTAAGTGAAGGAAAAGTGGGGCATGCATATCCCAGAATTCTACTGCCATGAAAGGAATAAATCCTGTCATATGAAGCAAGAATAGTTAAACTATGTGAAACATTATTTGGTCTTCCATTAACTTGGAAAACTTTAATGTTTTCATATGTCACTTAAAAATAGCAAATAAAAATGAATAAAATGAATACAGTTTTTGAAAAGCTCAGTATACTCAGTTTGGTATTAAATTAGTTTTCCTTTTATAGCTGTAACTTTAAATCCAATGATTACAATGCAGTGCTTAATTACAAGTGAAAGTTGCAAATAAAAACTATAATAAATAGCAAGATTAGAAGCCTTACTGGAATGTACTGACCAATAGGAAAAGTGTACAATGAGATTTCCAAAAATAAGGGAAGGAATCAACTAGAGATCTCCTGCGTCTATTTTAAGAGAAATTAGTCTGTTAGCCTATTAAAGAAAACTGAATTTAATAATTCTTTAAAAAAATGGTGGTTCACTTGATAAATAAAATGATAATGTTTAAAAGTTGAAAACAAACTAATACTAATGTTTAAATTATTATACTGTTTTAAGTATTTTTTCATTAGGTAAAGAGACTGGATATGGAATGAGTCCTATAAACCAATACAGAATAAAATTCTGAAGACTTATACAAAGTGTCAACATCACTTTGTTCAACCCTGAAGACTAGAATCACTTTTTCTATCTCTCATCTCCCAAAACTCTGAGGAGTTGGCTGACATCAACACCAATGAAGCCATAAGCCTTCTGGTGAATTTAGCTATCGGTTTTTTAAGGCAAAAGATGCTGATAAAACATTTATTTTCTTGAAAATTGTAACTAAAAAAATGAAGCATATGAAAGTATTTTTTACATTCATTTTTTAAATTTTATTTATTGTTTTAATACTTTTATTATTTAAATTTAACAATGGTTATATTACATATTTTCATCATTAGATCAGTTTAGATTAATAGATAAAGGTATATAAGATTCATCAAACAATTAAACATTAACACTTTCAGTAGACATTACGTTTTTTTTTTCCTTTTCCCCTTTCTTTTTTTAAATGTTGAAGCCAGGCATGGTGGCTCACGCCTGTAATCCCAGCACTCGGGAGGCTGAGGCAGGAGGATTGGTGCGAGTTCGAGACCAGCTTGGGCTACAAAAGTGAGCTCAAGGCCAGCCTCAACTGCATAGTGAGCCCTGTCTCAAAAAGACACAAAAAAAATGTTGACACATTACATACTGTACTCACAATAGTTCTACAGAGCACAGTGTGTTGGTATGACCCACCTCCCTATTGTTGTTGCTAAGAAGAAGAAGAAAAAAAGTCTTCTCTTTGGACTAATAGGAAGCAGATGCATACATAGTCAAATTTTCCGCAATTGCATTGGGCCACCAGTGAAGCTTGCAATGTTGGAGGTTATTGAATCTAAGCCTCCTAAAGCTCATCTCACCAATCTAGCTCTGTGTTTCATGCATTGTAATTAAGCTTATTTATTTATTTATTTATTTATTTATTTATTTATTTATTTATTTTATTTTTGGCTAGGTGATCAAAGGCAAGTCAAAGCAAGACCTGTATAACAAAACATTCATCTTTTGTATCTTCCAAGGTGAAATCCCCTCAGAATTAAGTTTGGAACCATATACAGTACTTTGTATAACTGTTGTGAGTGTCAGGCTTCAGGAAGAGACACGGCCATTGCTTGGTCAGTTTGCTTTCTGTGAAAGCCTGAGAGAATGTTTTTCTCTGGGCGACTCTCCCTAGACACACTCTAGTTCATTTATCCCTTTCCTCTGAGGTCCCATAATATCCTTGACCAGAAAATTTGGGACACCTCTGAGCTATAGGATATTACAGCACATGTTCTCTTATATCCTGAGTCCTTACTGACCTTGATGGGCTAGGGCCAAAATATTGGCTATCCTCATAGCCCTTCTTTTTCTCCAATTTTTGGTCTGTTAACTTACATTCTCAACACTCCAACAGAAAAAGCTTTGTGATACTATTACTCTATAACATAGGTACTTGAGCTTATCATCACTGGCTTTCTGAGTATCAAATATCTTTGACTTATCTTGGAATTGATATTTTCTGTCCATTATTAATATTCTAATAATGTTCAATACATTGTGATGTAAGCAGTTACACAATTTTTACACAAATATTTGGAAATTCAAAGAAATACAAAACTGAGGCCTGTCAAGTCTATGGTATTTGCTCCAATTTCTTATTTTCCACTAATACTCTTGAAATAGAGAATAACAGCAACCGAGTTTACACTGGGAGCAGTACACATCAATAAGACAAGAATGACATGCATTGCAAGCATAGTTTTAGTGTGACATGGTGCTATGATCAGTATGATGAACCTTTTGAAGGTTATTGAGACCAATATCTGATTCATCCTGTGTACACAATTGCATGATTTTGCTCTTTATGTTTTCTCCTTTATCTGCTTCCAGTCACTTCGTTGTTTAATCCATAACACATTCAGCTGTGCTATGCCCTTAAGTTCTTATTTTCTTCTTTAAAGTTCTTTCATTAGGGAGACTATACGATATTTACACATGTAGGGCTGATTTATTTCACTAATGAGCATATGTTCATAATACATCCATTTATATATGAAGTCTTCAAAATTATCATTCTTCATAGCTGAGTAATATTCCATTGTCAAAAATACCACATTTTTTTCAACTGTTCTTCAAATGATGGGCATTTCGGTTGTTTCCAAGATTTGGCTATTGCAAATTGGGCTGCTATAAACATAGGTCCACAGCTATTGCTGTGGTACGAGGTTTCAGTTCTTCTGGGAAATTTCCCAGTAGGAGGACAGCTGGATTGAACAGAACTTCTAGTTCTAGTTTTGTAAGGATCCTCCACACTGCTTTCCATATGGTTGCACCTATCTGCACTCCCACCAGCAGTGGAGAAGGGTTCCTTTTACCCCACAGCCTCTCCAGCATTTTTTTTTTTTTGGTTTATTCACATAATCATTTAATTGCCCTTGAAAGCTAGACAATAAAAATCATTTATTTATCTTCTGGTTTCATTTTTTCCATACTATCAAGCATTGCTCTTTGCCTAACCCTCCGAAACATCAATTTTTAAAATCTATGCACACACCAAGTCTTTGAATAGGAATGTGCCAAGCACTAGGGAAATTACCATTCAAGTCTTTCTAAAGTGGCAGACGAGAGACAGATTCATTTATTACTAACAAGTTTACAATTTTTTTTCATAGTTCATATTTTTAGTAGGTGTAGCCCAAGTATTCCCGTATTATATAATACCAATTTCAGAGCTTCCTAGCTAAGATACTTCAAAGACAAATGGAGAGTATTACTTCTGTGACCAGAATTCCTGAATCAGATACTCTTCTCCAAGTGTCATTTCCCCTCTTTACTTCAAAAAATAGTATGCCACACACTCAGAACACAATTCTTGATGTGCTTCTTATAACAATGTGAAGGTACATTATTTGTTCTAGAAACAATGAAGGAAAGTACTGCATTTAGCATTACATGTGAACTTAAGGCCTTAGTTATTTGACTACAATTTCAGTGCCAGCATAACTATTCCAGCAAAAAGATCAACAAAGCAAGCATTTCTAAACATAGGCGGAGCAACAATTTATATATCCTCAATTAATATAGCTGGCCTCTTCCGCAAGTATAACTACTGGCAGGAAAATAATCTGATCACATTTCATAGAACAGTTATAGAGTCCTAACCAATCAGAATATCCGATGATCTATAGTTAAACACACGTTTACTTCCGAAGATGCTAATACAGACTAGTCTTTCTCAAAACCAACCACTTCGCGAAATGCCTAAAAATATACTGTAATATTAACAACTCGGGAGGCACCGCTATTCTAAATACTGAAGCACACACAAGACACAGCAGACTGTAAATGCTGTCTTTGGAGAGAAAAATCTCACAGTCACTTACTAGCATTGTATGTTCACTATTTCACCAGTCTTTGAAATTACAAGCCAATTCTTTTCCTATGAAGTTGCGTAAAGGCAGAGCTAGAGTCAGGAGACCTCATACTGCTGTTACCAGCTCTGCCTCTACCTACCTTGTGGGGCAAAGGAAAAAGTTCTCTCAAATCCTTAGAAAGCCTCTATTCCTCGACTATAAAGCAAAGGGGTTGAACATAATAAATTCTAAGGAGCATTCCCATAAAACAAGATTGTTTACACCTTTGAAAACCGAAAAAAATTTAAGGTATTCCTGAAATACCAAGCTTGATACTTATGATCAATGATGTCAGTTATATAAAAAGTTTAGGCCAAGGAATTACTGACCCTACATATGTGGGTTGAAAATATAAGACTTTTTTTAGCATGCTTTTCCAGTGATCAGAAAAAGGGAGTTTACAACAGCAGTAAAGCACATAGCAAAGGAAATACTACCGCAGCAGCATGCTAGTAATGACTACACCAGTACTCATGTTTCCTTTTAGAAACTTTTGCTCACAGGCAAGAGGTTTTACAAAAGATACTACAAAGCACAAGAACACAATATATGTGACCTGACACACACTCAAAACACGACTGAAACGAAAACAACCAAAATAGTTTTGAACATATCCCCTTGTTTCTAGTGTCCATGTACAGACCTGCACCTACCATGCGTCACTGCACCACACCAAGTCCCAAGGCACAGCTTCTGTCTTAGGCAGCACGCACCTTTCTCCAAATCTACACTAACCTTCACAAATAAAAATTCAGTTGCATTAGAATGTACTCAGTTATGTGCTCTGAGATTCCAAATATTTCCATTAGTGTAAATACAATAAAGAAACACAGAAGCTAAGTACAGGAAAGTCAAGGAATATTGACATCAAAAATGGATTCATACCCTTTTTCCCTGTATGTGTTGCAGCAGCAAGCACTGTTTCACCTCCTTCCTTAGCAGACTAATGACAAAGGAGAGATCATTTTTCACAAAGAAGTCACAAGGCTGGCACAGTAACATTGAATTTCCATAATGAAAATTTGAGTGTTAAGCTAGACAAGAAAAAACACCTACTTTTGAACTACTATTATGAAATATGTATAAAGTGGTAAAAAAATATTGGACTGAGTAAATACTTAAAAATCAAGAGTGGGGGAGACCCACTCAGGACCTCCCTTCTGTCCCTCTCTGGAACAGGAGATTTCTTTCTCTCAATAAATATGTTCTGCTCATTAAAAAAAAAAAAAATCAAGAGAAGTCTTCTGGGAAGACACCAAAAAATCTGACAAGGAATGGGGTACATCCAACAGCCTTGTGACACACACAGAAACCCCCTGAAGCTGTTTAGTTTGATAGCATTTGCTCGTATTTCTTGAAGACAAACCAACTAAGATCTTCCCAAAGTAGCTTCAAATTGCACCAATGATTTTCCTTAACAGAACATGGACTTTGAATTACAAATACTGTGTTATCTATATGGAAGGATTTCGATGTTAAAGATAATTATACATCATAAATTTCAAATACCACAACATGGGCTTTCACCACCCCCTCTAATGACACCACAGACACAATCAAGCTATCGAGCAAGAATCTGTTAACAGGTTTATTTTTTTTATGTTAAATACCATGGGACAGGATTGTAAGGATGAAAAACTCAGTGAACAGTTGCCTCACAAGGGTAAGAAAAATTCCGCCATATTAGCAAAGGTAAAGGAGAAAATGTATACGGTGAGAGGCACCTTTTCCCCACAGAACACCTCTTGGCATTTCCTGAATGAGTGATATTAGCAATCTAAATAAATCATATTTCAAGAGGTAACAGCAACAGATAAAATTTAAAGGGATTATTAAAATAACATTTACAAGACTCTGAACAATTCTTGAACTCTTATTAAAACCACAAAGAAAACAATTCTTTATTATGAATTTCATGAAAGACTGTGTGCCACTGACACTTGCTAATGATGACCTGGTGATAGACAACCTGTCCAGCAGCTGACAGTTTTTACTGTGTTTTCTAACCATAAGAGATCATTAGAGGCAAAGCCTGTATTGACGCTGTACACACAAAAAATGGTCACTGTGGGCCATACTACCAGTGAAATGGTAGGTAAACAAATCTTTTTCTGGTCAAGAGAAAAAAAAATAGCACTCTGCATGCTTCACTCTACAAGATGAACTTCCCTAGAAAGAACCCGATGAAGATGCCTGCGATCACAACAAGGAGTGAGGGAAGAGGACTGGTGACGTTGTCTCTGAAGGATGCAGCTGAGGTGGAGCCAGGCTTCCTCCGAATGTGCTACCTTCCTGAGCCTTAAGCCCTCCTCTTTCAGGTGTCGATTTTCTTCTGACAGCTTCATCATTTCTCCCTGAAGTCTTTTACACTCTTCCATGAGCTTCCGTGTCTCAGTATCATTGAGTGAAACACTGTGTGGTTTTGGCATGGGCCCATCTTGTTTAGATGCATTCAGTGGAACAGCTTTGCTAGGTTCCAGATCATTCAATTTATCATTTTCATTTGGCATTTCAAACACACATCTTAATTTAGAATCCATTAATTCATCAGGTTTTGCCTCTTTCCACACTGCTTCCATATCTGAAGTGTTTGGTGGAGCAAAAATTGTCTGTACCATAAACTTGTGTTTGCTCTTTTCATTTGGATCATAGTCAAAGGGTTGTAGCATTACTGAATCAGTCACCGTCGACCCCGGGTCAATAATCCCACTGTTGGGCCTCACACAGTACCGGGGAGGTGCTGTAGTCTTCACTTTGAAACAAACTTTTCTATCTGATGGGTTTCGCAATTTAAGATTTGTAGTCACTACATCTGTGAAGGGGCCTTTGAATCTGAGGTCTGTGGGCGGGTCGAGGACCAAGATCTGCTCGTGTTTCGCCATGGCCCCAGAGGCAGACGCCATCGGAGACGGCGCAGAATGGGGGCGCACCCGCGGCGGTGGTCTGCGGGCTAGGTGGGGCCGCGGCCCGGCTCGGCTGAGCTCTAGCGCGGGGCCAGGCTCTGGCTTCGGGCCTCGATGCCAGTCGCTCGGTCGCCGGTGCACGGGGCCGCCACGGGGTCAGCAGCTCCGACTCTCACAACTGACTCAACCTCACACAGCCGCCTCGGCCACGCGCACTGCGATCCTCGGTGCCCCACGTGACGGATTCTCTCCAGCATTTGTTGCTGGCTGATTTCTTTAAGATAGACATTCTTTATGGAGTGAGATGGTATCTAAGTGTTGTTTTAATTGGGATTTCACGAATGGCTAGCGATGTGGAGCATTTCTTCATGTATTTGTAGGCTTGCTGTATTTCTTTCTCTGAGAAGTGTGTGTTCATCTCAGATGCTCATTTCTGGATTGGGTCTTTGAATTTTGGAACCCTAATAGTTTTTAGTTCTTTGTAGATTGTAGGTAGAAGACTTTTGTCTGAATACTTGTTATTTAAAATATTTTCGAAATTTGTGGGTTGTCTTTTCACTCTGTTGATGATTTCCTTTCACATGCAGAAACTTCTTAGCTGGAAGAGGTCCCATTTGTTGATTCTTTCAAGTGTTAAACTTGCAATTTGATTTCTGTCCATGAACTTTTTGCCTACTCCAATGTCATCAAGATTTCCTCCCACTTTATCTTCCAGGAGATTTAATGTTTCACTTTTAATATTTAGGTCTTTAATCCATTTCAACTTTATTTTCATGCATGGTGATACACTAGGGTCAAATTTTAGTTTTTGGCTTGTAGAGAGCCAATTTTTCCAGCACCATTTTTTAAAGAGGCTATCTTTTTTTCGGAAAAGTATTTGGCCCTTTGTCAAAAATAAGGTGGCTGAGTGTGTTTGTATTTGCTTCTTCATTGTCTAAACTATTCCATTGATCTTCAGGTCTATTCCTTTGCCAATACAATGCTGATTTTATGACTGTAGCTTTGTAGTATAACTTTAGGTCAGGAATTGTAATGCCTCCTGCCATAACTTTGTTTCCCAGAATTGTTTTTGAAATTATGGGCCTTTTTTGGTTCCAAATAAATTTTAGGAATGACTTCTTCAGATCTGTGAGGTATGTCGATGGTATTTGGATAGGAATTGCATTAAATCTGTACAACAATTTAGGGAGTATGGCCATCTAAACAGTGTTGGTTCTTCCTATCCAGGAGAATGGAGTATCTTTCCATTTTCTGAGATATTCTAAGATCTCTTTTTTCAGAGTACTGTGGTTTTCATTGAAAAGGTCTTTCATTTCCTTAGTTAGGTTGATTCCTAAGTATTTCATTTTCTTCGGTGCTATCATAAAAGGTACTGTTTCTCTAATTTCTCTCTCAGTGTGTTTGCTATCTGTGTAGAGGAATGCTATTGACTTTTTTTGTGTTGATTTTGTAACCTGCTATGCTACAGAAACTGTGTATTAATTCCAGTAGCTTTTTGGTGGAGTTCTTTGGGTCTTGTAAGTAGATTATCGTATCATCTGCAAATAGTGAAAGTTTTACTTCTTCTTTACCTATTCTTATTCCTTTTATTTCTCTTTCTTGTCCAATGACCATAGCTAAGGACTCCAGAACTATACTGAATAGAAGTGGCGCTAGGGGGCATCCTTGTCTTGTACCATATTTGACAGTAAAAAACTTCAGGTTTTCCCCATTTAGAATTATGCTAGCTGTTGGATTGTTGTAGATGGCTTTTATCAGGTTGAGGTAGAGTCCCTCTATTCCAATTTTCTTTAGGACTTTGAACATGAATGAGTGTTGCACTTTGTCAAAGGCCTTCTTGGCATGAATTGAGATGATCATGTGACTTTTGGTCTTGGTTCTGTTGATATAGTGTATTGTATTTATAGATTTGCGGATATTGAACCATCCTTGCATCCCTGGAATGAATCCTATAATCTTCTTGATGATTTGTTGTATTCTAGTGGTTAGGATTTTATTGAGAATTTTTGCATCTATGTTCATGAGAGAAATTGGTCTGTAGTTTTTTTTTTAGTTACATCTCTTTCTGGTTTTGGTATGAGTGTAATACTTGCCTCTGGGAATGATTTTGGAAGGATTGCTACTTTTTCAATTTCATTGAAGAGTTCGAGGAGTACTGGGGTAATGTCTTCTCTATATTTCTTGTAGAATTCAGAGGTGAATCCATTGGGTCCCGGACTTTTCTTTGTCGCTAGGCTTTTTATGACATTTTGTATTTCATTGGGTGTTATTGCATTATTGAGAATTCTAATATCTTCTTGATTCAGTTTTGGTAATTTGTACTTTTCTAGGAATCTGTCCATTTCACCTGTGGCTTCAATTCTGTGACAGTAAAGATTCTCAAAGTAACTATTTATGATCCTCTGTATCTCTGCTGGGTCTGTAGTAATTTTGCCCTTTTCATTTCTTATTGCTTGAATTTGTGTCCTTTCTTTCCTCTTTTTGATGATGTTAGCTAGGGGCTTTTCAATATTATTTAATCTTTTAAAGAACCAACTTTTGGTTTTATTAATTCTTTGTAGTGTTTTCTTTTTCTCAATTGAATTGATTTCTGCTCTAATATTTATAATTTCCTCCCACCTTTGGGCTTTGGATTTCGTTTGTTCTTCCGTTTCTAGTCGATTTAAGTGTTGTGTAAGATTGTTTATTTGTTCCCGTTCTATTTTCTTAATGTGTGAGTTCAGAGCTATAAATTTCCCTCCGAAAATTGCTTTCATTGCATCCCACAAATTCTGGCAGGTTGTGTTTGAATTTTCATGAAATTGTAGATACTGCTTAATTTCTTGTTTAATTTCATCTGTAACCCACTGGTTGTTGAGAAGAGTGCTGTTTAATTTCCATGTAGTCCTGGAATTCCTGTGATTTCTTTTGTCATTTATTTCCAATTTGATTGCACTGTGGTCAGATAATATGCATGGGATAATTTCTGTTTTCTTGCATCTCCTTAAGCATGATCTAGGAAGTAATATGCGATCTGTTTTACAAAATGTCCCATGTGCAGCTGATATGAATGTGTATTTTGAGGTGGTTGGGCGGAACACTGTGTGTATGTCCACTAAGTCCAGCTGTTCCAAGTTTTGATTCAGTTCTGCCACTTCTTTGCTGATTTTTTGTCTGCTTGACCTATCTTTTTCGAATAAGGGAGTGTTGAGGTCTTCTATTAAGATTGTGGTATTGAATATGAGATTTATCGTGTCCATTAAGGTTTGTTTTATATAGCTTGCTGTTTCCATGTTGGGTGCATACATATTTATGGGTGTTACCTCTTCATCAAGAATTTTTCCACTATCTAGTTTGTAGTGGCCTTCTTTATTTCGTTTGGTCAATCTCGGTTTGAAGTTTAGACTGTTTGCAAACAGAATTGCTACCCCCGCTTTTTTTGAGGTGCTGGAGCATGTAGTATTGTTTCCCATCCTTTAAGTTTAAGCCTATGAGTTTTTTTCTGAGTTAAGTGTGTTTCTTGTATACAGCATATTGTTGGGCTCTGTTTCCTTATCCACTCTGCAAGGCTACTTCTTTTAATTGGAGAATTGAGTCCATTTACATTGATGGTTATAATTGAAATGTATTGACTTATGGTTGACATGACTGTTATTCGCTAGTGTTTAGCACTTTTTCCTCTTATGTTTAGTTGGTTACTCTATTTGGTGGGATCTTTCTGTTCTCATTTGTTGAATTCCTGTTGCTTTGGTCCCTCTCTAAACTATTTGTTACAAGCCAGGCGCGGTGGTGCACACTGGTAATCCCAGCACTTCGGAGGCTGACGCAGGAGGATCAGTGAGAGTTTGAAACCAGCCTGGGCTATAAAACTGAGCTCAAGGCCAGCCTGAACTGTACAGCGAGACCCTGTCTCCAAAAAATATATATTTGTTAGAATATTTTGTAGCGTTGGCTTTGATGTCATGAAATTCTTTAGTTGCTCCTTGTTTTGGAAATATTTCAATTCTCCCTCATACTTGAAGGAGAGTTTTGCTGGGTATAGTAGTCTGGGCTAAAATTTGTTTTCATGGAGGACTTGAAGCACTCTGCTCCATGCTCTTCTTGATTTCATGGTTTGTGAAGAGAAATCTACTGTTATTCTGATGGGTTCTCCTTTAAATGTAATTTGTTTGATTTCTCTAACAGCTTTTAGTATATTATTCTTCAGCTGGATTTCTGGTATCTTGACTATTATATGTCTTGGTGTGTTTTTAATTGGGTTGATGTTATTTGGAGTTCTGTAGGCTTCAGTTCAGTGAATGTCCAAATATTTTCTCATATTTGGGAAGTTTTCTGCTATTACTTCTGACCATATTCTTTTTATATCATTTGTGTTGACTCTTTCTCATTGATTCCTATTAATCTCATGTTGTTCACTTTTGCATTGTCTTGCAGATGTCCAATGATTTTTTCCTACATTCTGGTTGTTTTTAAAAGATCCTTTTTTACTCTTTCACTGGCAGCAACTGTGTCTTCAAGATCTATGACACTATCTTCACTTTCATTCACACAGCTCTGCCAACTTGTGATCGAGATTTTATTTTCTTGTATATCTCTTTGAAACTGTTTCATGAGATCTATTTCTTTCCTATATTGCTCCATCAGGGACTCCATTACTTTTATATTCTCGTCTAATTTTTTATCGATGTCTTCTTTAGTACTATTGAAGTCTCTCATTATGGTTATCCTTTCTCTCTCTAATTCAGAGATTATTTCTGTTCTGTTCTCCTCTCAACCTTTCTGTAGTTGTTCCCCTACTTGGGATACTATTGATTTAGACATGTCTTTATTAACTTTAGATATTATTTTTGCTCTGATTTCCTCTATACTTTTCTCCAGTCATTTTTCCACTTCATGTATTTCTTTTTCTACTTGAGATGTTATCTCTGATCTCAGTTGCTCTATTAGTTTCTGCACTTGTCTGTCTGCCTCAGATGCTACCAATTCAGAGGTTTCATCTGCATAATTCCAATTTTTCTCCATAGTAGTGTCTCCTCTATTTGATTTGTGTGGTCTTGGGCCCTGAGATTGCATCCTACTTCTTGTTGTTATCATTTTGTATGGATGCGACCTCTGCCCTTTGGTTACTTTATGCTGTAAGTGTCTACTGGCCTTTGGTATGGAGCCTCCAAGTTTGTTCCCCTGTAGAAGTTTCCAGCTTCCTGTTGGAGTTTGGGCTGTTTGCTGCTGTGAAGCCCCGTGGCTGTGGTCCGCAGGTTGAGGTGGAGCTCTGGAATTGAGGAGTCCTGTTAGGCTCATGGACCAGATGGGTTGCCAGACGAGATGTATGATGGGTTCAGTAGTGGAGCTGGGGCAGGAGGGGGAAAAAAAAGGGAAAGGGGAAGGGGAAGGCAGGCCAAGGGTCCTGACCCAGCCAGTGTATGGGCCTGGCAGGCTGGGGACTGGGACAAGAAGCAAGGCATGGCACAGCAAAAGAGGAGCAGAGGGGCCGAGGGACCTTACCCGGCGGGCGCGCAGGCCTGGCGGGATGGGGACCAGGACAGGAAGTCACATATGAAAGTTTTAACTTTGTAAACTTAGAGGATAGAGACCCAAATCGCACCGCTGGGAGCTGGGCCTGTGCACCGGCCGCGGGTAAGTTCCCTGCACCCCTCTGCCCCGCCTCTGCGTTCCCACGACTAACTTCCTGTTCCAGCCCAGACCCAAATAGCACCGCTGGGAGCTGAGCCTGCGTACCTGCCGCGGGTAAGCTCCCTGCGCCCCTCTGCCCCGCCTATGCGTTCCCGCGATTAACTTCCTGTTCCAGCCCAGACCCAAATAGCACCGCTGTGAGCTGAGCCTGCGCACCTGCCGCGGGTAACCTCCCTGCGCCCCTCTGCCCTGCCTATGCATTCCCGCGATTAACTTTCTGTTCCAGCCCAGACCCAAATCGCACTGCTGGGAGCTGAGCCTGCGCGCCGGCTGGGTCAGGATCCTTGGCCTGCCTTCCCTTTCCCCGCCCCCCCTTTATTTATTTTTTTTTGAACCCCTCCAGCCCAAGCTCCAGCACCGAACCCACTAAACATCTCGTTTGGCAACCGATCTGGTCCACGAGCCTACCAGGACTACTCAATCCCAAAGCTCCACCTCCACCTACAGACCACATCCGCCAGGATTCACAAAAGCTAGCAGCCAGAGCCCCAACACAAGAGTCAAGAACCTCTGTAGAAGAACCATCTTGGAGACTCCAGACCAAACGCCCATAGACACAGCATAACACCATCAAAGTGAAGAGGTCGCTTCCATACAAAATGATAACAACAAGGAGTAGGAGGCAATCTCAGGACCCGTGCCCACCCAAACCAAATACAGAAGACACTATCATGGAAGAAAATGAGAATTATACAGATGAAACCTCTGAATTGGTAGCATCTGAGGCAGACACACAAGTGCAGAAACTTATACAGCAACTGAGATCAGAGATAACATC
>PVJA010016434.1:0-43494 GCA_004027025.1 Myocastor coypus
TTTCTCTAGCAGCTTTTAGTATATTATTCTTCAGCTGGATTTCTGGTATCTTGACTATTATATGTCTTGGCGTGTTTTTAGTTGGGTTGATGTTATTTGGGGTTCTGTAGGCTTCAGTTACCTGAATGTCTGATTGTTTTCTCAGATTTGGGAAGTTTTCTGCTATTACTTCTGCCCATATGCTTTTTATATCATTTGTGTTGACGCCTTCTTTCTCATTGATTCCCATTAATCTCACGTTATTCATTTTCGCATCGTCTTGCAGATGATGAATTATTTTTTCTGCATTCTGGTTGTTTTTAAAAGATCCTTCCTTACTCTTTCACTGGCTGCAACTGTGTCTTCAAGGTTGGAAACTCTATCTTCATTTTCGTTCATTCGTCTCTGCCAACTTGTGATCGAGGTTTTATTTTCTTGTATGTCTCTTTCAAACTGTTTCATGCGATCTATGTCTTTCCTATATTGCTCCGTCAGGGAGTCCATCATTTTTCTATTCTCCTCTAATTTTTTATCGATATCTTCTATAATAGTATTGAAGTCTGTCATTGTGGTTATCCTTTCTCTCTCTAATACAGAGATTATTTCTGTTCTGTTCTCCTTTCTACTTTTGTGTAGTTGTTTTCCTACGTGGGATGCTGTTGATTTAGGCATGTCTTTGTCAACTTTAGATATTATTTCTGCTCTGATGTCCTCTATACGTTTCTCCAGCCGTTTTTCCACTGCATGTATTTCTTTTTATACTTCAGATATTATCTCTGATCTCAGTTGCTCTATAAATTTCTGCACTTGTGTGTCTGCCTCAGATGCTACCAATTCAGAGGTTTCATCTGTGTAATTCTCATTTTCTTCCATGATAGTGTGTTCTGTATTTGGTTTGGGTGGGCACGGGTCCTGAGATTGCCTCCTAGTCCTTGTTGTTATCATTTTGTATGGAAGCGATCTCTGCACTTTGGTGGTGTTATGCTGTGTCTATGGGCGTTTGGTCTGGAGACTCCAAGGTGGTTCTTCTACAGAGGTTCCTGACTCTTGTGTTGGGGCTCTGGCTGCTAGCTTTTGTGAATCCTTGCGGATGTGGTCTGTAGGTGGAGGTGGAGCTTTGGGATTGAGTAGTGCCGATAGGCTCGTGGACCAGATCGGTTGCCAAACGGGCTATTTGATGGGTTCGGTGCTGGAGCTTGGGCTGGAGGGGTTCAAAAAAAAAGAGGGGGGGAGGGAAGGCAGGCCAAGGATCCTGACCCAGCCGGCGCACAGGCTCAGCTCCCAGCGGTGCGATTTGGGCCTGCACTGGAACAGGAAGTTAATTGCGGGAATGCAGAGGCGGGGCAGAGGGGCACAGGGAGCTTACCCGCGGCGGTAGCGCAGGCTCAGCTCCCAGCGGTGCGATTTGTGTCTGGGCTGGAACCTAAACTGTTTTTTCTTTTGCCACATTACATCAAGATTATGTAGACAAAAAGAATGACTTTAAAGCCAGCCAGATAGCTCAAGGGACTAAAGTGCCTGCTTAGGCAGCGTACAGGGACTGGGGTTTGATCCACGGCACGACAAGCTGTGTTGCATCCACCCCCCCTCCCCCACCCCCATACACTTTGACAGCGATTGAGACTGGGCGTGGTGGCACGTGCCTGTAATCTCAGTGCTAGGGAAGCTGAAAACAAGAGCATCACTAGGAGTATAATCTGTGAGACCCTGGAGAACCGGTACTAAGCATATTTTGAAAAAGAAAGAATGACTCTGAAGTTACTAACTACCACTTGAAAGTCTTTTGTTAACATCCCACAAGGGTTCTGAAAGAAAAACATTTTAGGGTTCTGAAAGAAAGACTTGAGTGGATTCATTTGATCAAGCTTTCTTCTTAAGTTTAAAATATCCTAGGTTTTATCTTAGGGGGAGTCTGAGTAGGGTAATGAATACATAGGAAAGAGGCTTTGTAAGTATTATTTAGTTTTACTTTTTAAAAAAGAACTCATTAACTGTAGTTACTCTAAGAGAGATTGTGGCTGATGAGACTAACGGAAGCTATAAGGTCTACTCCTGTGTCTCGCAGGACTGACACCACAGGCCACTCCACAGTATGGTGTGACCCACTAGGTATGTCCCAGAGGCCAGGCCACCTCAGCACAGCCGTCATGAACCTTAGAACAAATGAAAGCTTGCAAGAGCTGAAGCTCTTTATGAAAGACTGGACAAGAGTGCACACAGGTATCAAGAGGGGAGGGTGCTTCTAAATTTGTGTGTGTTCTCCAGCTCAAGACCCTTTCAGCTGGACTGCCACCGGGGCTCCAGCTGTCGCTGGCCTTTGCCTCTGGTCTGCTGTCCCTCTGTCTCATGGAGCAGTGCTAGGGAAAACTGCTTAGGCCTCTGCCCATACTGAGACACATCTCTCAAAGGGAGATGTTGCCCTAGGAGACTGGCTGACTAGGACCCCTGAAACCCTTGAAGTAACTGACTTGAGGGTGGGACTCATGGATGCCAGTGGGGAAGGACACATGTTTCTCTTGGAGAGCTGAGGGAGAGGGTGGTCTTGGGGACATCCCAGAGCCCCTGGAAGTTTGTGTTCTGCCCTCTCCTTGTGGCTGCCTTCTCCCTGCACTTTGTTTGAGCCCCTTCTGTGGAGATTATCACTGGGCAAAAGCTGCCATCACTGTACTTAAGACTGTCCTGGACCCCTCCATGAAGGGGGCAGACTCCCCGGAGACAACAGTGCAAGAAGATGCTTCAGCTTGAAGAGCCAGGGGTCAGCTAGTGGTTCTAGTCCCAGATGTAGAACAGCATTGGGGCCAGAAGGACCTGGGTGCCTTAATGTCACAGACCAGGAGAGCTAAAGCAAAGCTCCTCACAGGAAGTTTATCCATTGTCCACCAATGTGGGGATTATAGGTGTATCTCTAGGGAATCCCCGAGCTAACATTGCTAGCAAGGAAAAACAATGACCAAAATGCAGTCTTTCTCCCTCCCCTTCCCCTCTGAACTCTCTCCAGGAGACAATGTGGCCTCTCAAGGGCTGTGCCAAGCCCTATGTACCTGCAGGGTGCAGCTGTAAGCAACCATGAGTACTACATTTGCGGCCCTTCCTGGTAGACCTGGAGAGTGCAAAATGATAACCAGAAGTTTGTTGGGTGATCACTGACCAGGCCACAGGCATCAGCAGTCACCACCTGGCTCATGGGTAGGAAAGCAGGTACAGTCTTCCACAGTGGGCTTGGGTAAGGAAGAAGTTACCCCAGCCATCTCCAGACCTGGCTGGAAACTCAATGTCTGCTCAAAGACCCAACAGAGGCCAGGGAGTGAGGATCTGTCTGACAGGAAGTGGTCTACAACTGACAGGTCAAAAATACAACAGCTGGATTCTATCTCCAAAAATGATGACACCAGTTCCACACTTAAAGATCCTGTGAAGCTCATACCAGAGGCATGGCTGGGTCAGGTCTGCACAGAGCTGCGGATGTACAGCTCTGTCCACTGTCCACTGTTGCTGCAGAGGCTGCTCATGGCTGGTGACTGCACACTTAGCACAAGCCTTCTTACTTCAAGGGCTGAGAGTGAGAAGCTGCTCAGGAAGAATGAGAGAAAGAGTGAGAGCAAACGAGGCCATCAGCAGGTGGCAGTGGTTTTGCCCAGCTGCTATGTCACAGGACAGGGGCACCACAGGGAGGTCCCCAAATAAGTTAGGTCTGTCCAGTCTGAAAGACTGTGGTTCATGTGAAGAGTTTCTGTCTCTTGCCACACAGACTTTGGGCTGGGTACTGGCTGGGCACCTGTTGTCCGTGGGGAGCTTTTATCACCAGCCTTGGCTTGTCTGCATGGCGACTGCTTCATGCCCTCTCAGACTAAAACTGACCTCTCCACCTACAGAAGAGGATGTCACTGATGACACCCCTGTCTTGTACCCAGCTGATCTCACAGACCATCCACCAAGCCTGACCATAACTCTCCTTGGCAAAGCCTTTACTAGAGTATTCAGCTGGTGGCCTCTCTGGCTACCACCATGATGTCTATGACCCACATGTCTTGGAAACACCTGGAGGTGCGACTGTACTTGGCAGTTATCTAGGATGGAAAACATCTGCAACTCAGGCTTGTTTGGCTCCTGTTCAAGGTCAAGATCTCATGTCTTTGACAGCACCTCTGGCACGCACAGTATCCCTAAACCTTGCTGTGAGCTCCAGGCCCCCAGGTCGTGATGGCCCCTTTCTGGCTGCCCACTGCCTTGCAGTCAGGCAGAGCCGAGCCTACTTCCTCCACGCCCTCTCACCTCCTCCTCTGTTCTCACATGGCCACTTCTCTATGCTGTGGGATGCTTGTGCAGACTGCTGCTCTCTCCTCTGCTGGCGCAGGTTCTACACCCAGTTGTGGCTTCTCTAGTGCAAGTCATTGATGCCTCACCGGTGGGACTGATGACAATCTCCACTGGAAAGTCACTGTGACCAACCGCAGTACACCAGCCTTTGGGCCAGCTAAGGATGCTTTGACTGACCTTTGTCCTCCTATGCATGCCTTTGAGTCAAATCTGTTCTTACTCCCTATCGGCTGTTCTTTCCTTGCTGTCCTCCGTGGGGAGACAGGCCCAGTTGAGTCCCTCTCATCATCTCTGATTTCCCTGCTGGATATTGGACTTTGTCCTCTCTATCCCTGCAGTTTGGCTCTGACTAGACTGCTTTGAGGATGCTGCTCATTCTGGTCATGCCATTCCAGTAAGCCCTCCCACAGCATGCACTCAGAATAATTAGAGCACCGTGTTGGCCACCTGTCACCTCACATGGTGGCATGGTAGCCATGCCTGGTGACTCTCTTTCACTCTAGCCTCACTGTACCCACCCCTTTGTGGGATCTCTGACATGGACTCTTGTAGGAGTGGAAATTTTGCCTGTGTTCTGGGCCACAAACACCTGGCAGGAGTGACGTGGCCACCACAATACAGCTTACATTCTCTAGGGTTGTCTTAGTTACTTTTCTCTCATTGCTGGAACAAATACTCGACATGCGAACTTAGGGAAGGAAAAGTTTACTTGGCTTACAGTTACTAGAAGTTTCACAATTTAAAGTAGCCTCAATTACATAGCAAGACCTCAACACTAATGTTGCTGCTGTGTCCAGGATGATTTAATTCTTGTCTCTGAGTGACAGCCATGTATGCAGTGGGACATCTGACAGCATATGCTGTCAGTTTAACGGTTCATGCCTCTTTGGCCATGCCTCTCAAGCTCTGCCCTTGTCCTCTGGCCCTGCCCCTTAAGCTCTGCCCTGGTCCTCTGGCCACATCCCACAAGCCACTTGCTGCTTCTCCAGCAGTGCCTGCCCCATAACCTATATGTGGCTTTGGGGGGACAACTAGACACAAGCCATAACATTCCACTCCTGGACTCCCAAAGTCTCATGCACATCCCTTTCTGCAAAAGGCATATTAGCCCACCTCTAAGAGTTGCCAAATTCCTAATGGTTTCAGCATTGTGGAAAAGCCCAAGTCCCAACTCTTCTCCAAGATCCAAGGCAAACTCTCAACTGTGAGCCCCTATACAAATGATAAGTTAAATACATCCAACATTCAAAGGTACAAGATAAATTTTGCCATTCCAAAAGGTATACACAGGAGGATACAAACCATTGGGATCAAGACAAGTCCAAAATCCAGCAGGGCAAACACTGAGTCCTATAATTCCATAAGGAACATCTGAAGCAACCTATGTCAAATTGTGAGCTCCATATGGCTCCACCCCTATGGCATTCTTGGTGGTAGCTCCCATAGCTTCTCTCTTAGGCCACCTTTGTTCCCTCCTTGCAATTTTCCTTAGATGATCCACGTTCCTGGCTTTTCCAAACTTCTGGGGTTTCCATGGAGTAGGCTTCTCACTCATAGCTTCACACACTGCCCTCTCAGGGGCACACTGCCTGGCCTCCCAGGCCTTCTTTTGAAATTGAGGTAGAAGCCTTCTTAACCTCAGAACTCCTGCATTCTTCATGTGCTTAAAGCCCACACCACATGGTTGATGTCAAGGCCTGCTGCCAACTAGAACAGTAGCCAAGCTTTCCTCTCTTTTGGCTGCAGGGGTTGAGTGCCTGGATTTCTGAGCATTCTGATTCTGATTCCAAGAAACAAATTCTCCATGCCGGTGCCATTCTGGAGCCTGGTGTGGCCATTGTTTCCATTCTGGAACACAGGACTCTGAAGCTTTCTCCTCAAAGCAAAGTCCAGTACCCTTGCAATTCTGAAGCTGCAAAGGGTGAGAGCCTTCCACCTGTGATGCACTCAGGACATCTTTTATATTCTCCTGTTCCTCCAGGGCAATGGAGAGCTCAGCTCTATCTTTGCAGTCTACAGCTTTCCTGGCACTTTCTTTCTGGCCAAACTCATCACAATTTAATTCATTCTGCTGGGCTTTTGCTCTTCATTCTCAATATATATTTGACTTAGAGCTCCCAGCAATAGTCATGCCACTGCCCCAATATTTGACTGCTTTGAGCTTTCCTTTAAAAGGTTAATCAGTCCTCCATGTTTAATCTCAGTCTCAGGCAAAGTCTCTGGACAGGGCAAAATTCAGCCCAACTTTCTGCCAAGCAAAAACACAAATGATCTGGAGTCCAACAACTAATGTGGTCCTTCTTCCCAGAAGAAACCTCACCAACCAACTTTGCAGTCTGGCTTCCTGACCAGTATTCTGGTCTGAGCTCTGACCAGAACCTTCCAAATAGAACAGCCAAAACTGTTCTAGCTCTTTGCTTGTAGGCAACGTCTCTGAACCCTTCCTATCTCTTCCCATAAGCCACTCCCAAAAGCTGGTAATCCACATGGTAAGGTTTAGCCATAGCACCACACATCTCTGGCACAAAATTCTGCCTCAGTGAATTTTCTCTCGTTGCTAAGACAAATACCCGACATAGAAGCTTAGGGAAGGAAAGGTTTAGTTAGCTCACAGTTAGTGGAGGTTTCATAATTCAAAGCAGCCTGAATTACATAGCACGACCAAGACTCTATGCCACCATGTCCAGGAAGACTCACTCCATACCTCCAAGACACCACCGCCTGGGGGATTTAATGGTTCACACCTCTCTGGCCTCACCCCTCAAGCTCAGCCCCAGCCTTCTGGCCACACCCTTCAAGCAATTCACTGCTCCTCAAGCAGTGTCTGCTCCATGACCTACGTGAGGCTTTGGGGGGACAACTAGACACGAACCATAACAAGTATCAAGATTGTGGACTGGAGGTCAGATTTCTAAAGCTGTGTTAAGAGTCTTCAAATATTCAAACAAACAAGTCCTAAAAAACCTGTTTTTTTTTTATGTAAGATACATACTGGCTTTACAGAATCACATTTTTGAAAGTGTAATACAAAAGCAAGGGGACAATACACAATTGTTCATTCTAAATAACTCTTTAAAAGTTTAGGCATCGTCTACATAATAGAAGACCACTGTGGATGGATGACTTTCTCAGATTCCTGAATTTGCCTTCCTTCTGTAGCTTATTTTCCTTGCACTTTCTTTCTTTTGTGTCCTGTATCTCTTTGGTGCTTTTAATCTGTGAGTAGACTGTCAAAAGAACTAGTCTTTGTTTTTGTCTTTTCGAGACAGGGTCTCGCTATACAGTTCAGGCTGGCCTTGAGCTCAGTTTTGTGGCCCAGGCTGGTCTCAAACTCACACTGATCCTTCTGCCTCAGCCTCCGAAGTGCTGGGATTACAAGTGTGTGCCACCACATCCGGCTGGAACTAGTCATTTTTAATTTAGTTTTTATTGTAAGGATTAAAGTGACTGAAGATAATTTTGTGTTGAGCTTCAATTTATGTTAAATTAGTTTATAATTAATTTTTGTCTTTTTTCAAACAGGGTCTCTCTATGAAGCTCAGGCCAGTCTTGAGCTCACTTTGCAGCCCAGGTTGGTCTCAAACTTGCAACAATCCTCCTGCCTCAGCCTCGCAAGTGCTGGGATTAAGGCATGCACCACCATGCCAGGGTTAAACTTGCTTATATTATTTTTTCAAAGTTATTTTAAAGCTAGTTTATATTAAAGGCTTGCAAATCTTTCATTTCTTTACTACATTGTCATGTAATCTTACTGTCACATATTTACAAGGCTCATATAAATTGCCTACTAAACACCATCATACTAAAACTCCCATGACTGTGGGAGAAGGTCAGAGGTTTCTGAGCTTCACAGTGGACACAGAGGGGTGCCCATGTTGCACCAAGGCAGGTTTCTGATCAAGCAAGGAGACCTGTACCCCCCGGATGAGACAATTGACCAATTACCCTCATAGCCAAAATTAGTGAGGGCTGGACTTAGTTTTGATCCATGAGAAAATGTTTTGTGGTTGATGATGTGGAAGAGGTTGCGAATTCAAATTCCTTTTGTTGTCCCTCAACTCGGCCTTGACTCATGTGGTATGTTGCAAGACGTTTACTACAGATAGTGAAAGAACTACAAGGGTGAGTTCTCTACTTTCTGTCATGTGTGTACTTGAGTGTAACAGTGCTATCCTAGTGATGGGACTGCTGTCACGTCCTCCAGGCGGGAGACACACTGACATTACAACAAGCAATGTGGAAAAATGTATACTCTACAGTGAAATCATCAGAGTCTCTTGGATCTCCCTGAGGAGCAAGCACAACTCTTTCTCCGTATGTGGCAGCTAGAAAAGAGTTCAATATTTTACTTTCAGGAAAAATGTATCTGAATCTGCAATGATGCATTGTGACCTGAAAAATTTTGAAATCTCTGAGTTCTTAAGGTGTCCTGGAAAAGGAACCCTTAAGAAGGAACCCATTATCTAGGCTATGGAAAACTTTCTTTCTTTCTTTCTTTCTTTCTTTCTTTCTTTCTTTCTTTCTTTCTTTCTTTCTTTCTTTCTTTCTTTCTTTCCTTCTCTTATTTATTTTTTTTCCATATCCCTCTCCTATGCCCTATTCTCCCAGCCTTTAGTAAAGAGCACACTACTCTCTATTTCCAGGACATAACATATTAGATCCCATATATGATTGACCTCATGCCCCTTTCTGCCCCTACTTATTTTACTTAACATACCAATGTCCAGTTCCACATAGGCTGCCATAACCAACAGGACTTCATTCATTGTCATGGCCAAATAATATTCTGTAATGTGTCTATATCACATTGCCTTTGCTTATTCACCATGGATGGCTCCTTAATTAGGTTGTCTGTTTTTCTTGGCCATTTTGAGTAGTACCGCAATGAGCTTGGGAGTGCAGATGTCTCTTTAACATATTAATTCATTTTCTTTCAATATGTACCCAGTAAAGGAACTACTGAGAGATATAGTAGCTCTACTTTTAATTTTTAAAGACATTTCCATATTGTTTTGCATCATGGCTGTACCAATTTAGATTCCCACCAACTGTGTGCAAGGATTGCCTTTTCATATTGTCTAGTTTTTCTGATAATAGTCATTTTTAATTGCGATAAACTGAGCTTCTTGTGCCTTGGTTTGCATTTCCCTGAGGCTGGATGATGTTGAGCATCTTTTCAGGCACTCATGGGCCATTTGCATGTCTTCTTTTGAGCTAGGCCTATTTGAAGGTGTTGCCCCTTTGCCAATCAGTAGCTGAAACGGGGGCTATATTTTGGGATTTCTCGGATATTCTGGCTCTAGGTCCCTTATCCAGATAGACAGTTTACAAATATGATTTCCCACTCTATAGGTTGTCTCCTCACTCTTGTGGCTGTTTCCTTTGCTGTGCAGCTGATTTTTAGTTTGATGTAATTCCATTTGTCTACATATGCTTTTGTTTCCTGTGTTTTGGGACCTAGTCTTAAAAATTCTTGCCCAGAAAATTTCTGGGAACTTCATGGAGTGGTGAACAGGGGAAACAAACAAACAAACAAAAAAACAAACAAAAAACATCGTCTCTGAGATTTGGTGTCCAGATCCTAGAAGATAGAAACGGGGCAAAGTCTTGTGTGTACTACATTGTCCTACTCCTAATGAATGGGGTCTTGTACCATGCTCTGTTGCTGAGGTTAGGGAAAGATTGGTGAAGACAGTCTTTTCACTGATGCTAAGCCTTATGTGAGCCGCACAGCCATAAGGACCTACACAGTCTGAGATGTGATGATTATATGCCAAACTAGGACTCCAGCCCACTGGAGTGCAAGTTTGTGCCCAGTGGCAGAGTTATGTAGAGGTTCCAGATTAGTGGCTGGCCTGGGGATAGTTGTGCTACCTGAGGCTGGGGTGTAGGTGGTGGAGAGAGTTCCTTGGTCAACAGGGCTGATAGTACGGTGAGCTGCACTTGAACCTCAGCAACAGGAACCTATACAATCTTGATGAAGGTAGCTTTGGCCCAGGCCAACTCTAAGGCTAGAAATGGTGCAGGTGGGAATTTCTGCTTTTTTTTTTTTTTTTTTTTTGTCTTTTTGACACAGGGTCTCAGTATGCAGTTCAGGCTAGCCTTGAGCTCATTTTTGTAGCCCAGGCTGATCTCAAACTCACACCGATCCTCCTGCCTCAGCCTCCCGAGTGCTGGAATTACAGGCGTGCGCCACCACGCCCGGCTGCAGATGGGAATTTAAGTCTACAATTCTCTATTGAATGCTGAGACCAGAGTTAAGGTTCCAGTTTTGAGCTCTGACCTGCATCTGGGACCTTCAGTTACTATCAAGTGCTGGGGATTTAGAAAGTCTATAAATGGAGCCGAGTAAAGCCCTCTACTAGCTTTCGTGTGCTTTTTCCCACAAGTAGAGGTCTGCTCCCAACTGCTACTTAAGGTTGGGGGAGGAGAAGAGGAGGTGGCCAGCTGCCTGCTCCAGTGTAGGTATAGTATTCATTTTAGGAGTATCACTTTGTCTAGTTGGGAAGTTGGTGGGTGCAGGATGAGGCAACTCTTTCCAGATTTTTTAAGCATGTCTTTTAAGGTCTCACTGAGTAGCTGAGGCTAAGCTTGAACTCACTATGTAGCCCAGCCTGTCCTAGAACTCATGGTGATCCTCCTACCTCAGTGTGTCAGGTGCTGTGATTATAGAGATGTACCACCATGTCTGTTTCATATGTCTTTTAATTTTGCTATTCTAAAAGAAGGCCTATTGGCTTTACCCAATCCCTTAGGTCTTGTAAAGGCAGTTTAATGCACAAATAGCTATTCAACTTGCTGGGTCTATGGGAAGAGCTTAATCAAATGCCATTTTCTTCCCTTCCATACTGAATTTTTTAAGTGTTTTAATTTTTTCAATTTTTATTAGTACATGTTTGTAGTACATAATGAGTAAAAGGGAAAGGGACCAAGAAATCAGCTTTTAAAAACTGGCATTGTGTCAAAGGCACCATTCCATTTCTGTGGATCTTTTGCCAGATGGTGTGGTGTCTAATGGTTCCAGGCTTTTTCTGTACTTGCTAAAGGATTGGATAGACTACTCAGTAAGTGTGAAAATAAGTAACTCTTATGTAAAGTAACAGAAAGAAGAAGAAAATGATGAAGAATAGTGCAAAGGAGAAAAATTAAGGTGTGCCTTACATATAGGACAGACACAGCAAGAGCAGGAAGGCAATGGTAGCCAAGCCAATGATCACCCTCTTGTATGTCTTCTGGGATCTGGGCCACCAGAGTTTTATTTCATTATCTTTGTACCAGGAATTGAACTCAGGAACCCATGCTTTCCAGACAGGTACTGTGCTGTTGAGCTAAATCCCTAGACCCATCAGAGTTGTTCTGCCTATGACCCTCAGTTGTGATTGACAGGTCACATCCTGCTGTTCAGCCTTGTTTATGGTTCTTCATGATTGACAGGTTAGATGTTGTGGTCCAACCAGTGTGACATGTCCTCATCCCCTGCCCCAGGTAGAGACCAGCTGAATCCCTTGTCATGACTTGGCAGTTTTCCCTTTTAAAGATGAATCACATTAGCTGAGTGAGTATTGGTTTAAAAGGAGATTGAGACACATTAATTTAGCCAACATCCTATAGATGAGGAATGAGATTGCTACCAGGTGTTTTGGTATGGTAGCACATGTGCCAGTGAACTTGTTAACTTTCATATCTTTTGTGAGTGTGTCCAGCTGTTTTATAAGGGTAAATTTCCTGAAACAGGATTAAATCAAACTGCCTTCAACATTTACGATATGTGTATTTTCAAACTACTTTCATGAGAAGATTGGTTTTTGCTAGTGCGTGACTGCCTGCTTCCCCTTGACATTATCAAATAACAGCTACTCAGAAAATGTCCAAGAATTCTTTCTTAATTTCACCTCTTAGTTATTGTAATTAGTGGACTAATCAATTTTCCTTGCAGACTGAACATATGTTTATATATTTGGACAGCTCACGCTTCTTTTATGACTAGCTTACCTTTGAAATTTTCTTTTGTGCAGGTAATCTTTGAATTTTTAATTTATAAGTAATGATTTTGGATATGAGCTGTTCATCTCTGATATGCCTGGAATATCCTTGTCTTGTTTTACCTTTCTCTATAAGTTGCATTTATGGCATTTTTCATAATCGACCAATCAAGTCAATTCACACTCATTTTAGGATTTCTGGCCTTCGTGTCTGTGGAAGCCCTCTCCATTTCTAAGTTATATGTACATCCTCCAATTTTTGTGGACTTCTTAAACCATTGTACATTAATTCCTTTGATATTTTTAGCCTATAAACAATTTTAATCTATATATATAAATATATATACTTGTATATGTAAAATAAATATATATATTTAATTTACATGTATAATGTAAAACAGTGGGCAGGTACAAAACCAAATTTGAGCGAACTAGAATGCACTCAGTTTTGTAAATTTAAAATTACACATTGGAAATATTAGGCTGTTTATGTTGAAAATATCATATGTTTTGAGTACAAATGAGGGACAGTGTGGAAGAAACGCTAGAACTTCTCTGTTTATCTCATTCACGTCCACCTAAAAGTAACCTCCAAATAGGCGGGCCAAATAGCTCAGTGGATTGAGTCCGGGTTCAATCCCCAGCTTGCCAGGCTGGCCTCACCCCCAGCACACACTGAGATATGATTGGGACCGGGCGTGGTGGCTCCTGCCTATAATCCCAGAGCTTGGGAGGCTGAGAAGAGGAGAATCACTATGAATCTGATCCGTGTAGTGAGACCCTGTAGATCCTGTACTAAAATACATTAAAAAAGTAGTCTCCAAGTATTTACGAACAGTGGAACACCAAACTAAAAGAAGGACACACATGTTACCCAGGTGATCTGCACTGCAGGAAAAGTTGAAGGCATGGCTGGCTATGCAGTGGAGACATTCTACATTCTAAGAATTATTAAAGGTGGAGGTGCAGTGTTTTTGCTCTTTTATTTAAGTCAGAGTTCCTGAGCTTGAACACTATTAGCTCAAACTTCCAATCACTTGCTTTTAAAAAAAATAATGGAGGCTGGGGAGATAGCTCAGTGGAATAAGTGCTTGCTTAGGAAGCACAAGGTCTTGTGTTTGATTCCTGGTATCACAAAAAAAAAAAAATAGTGATATGGGAGTCTGGTGATTCTGATTTCACTGGTGTGAGATTTCAGACCCTTTCCAGGTAATTATGCAGTAAAGGGAGAAGGCTGAGAATCTCTTCCTCAGAGTTTTGTATAACTTCTATTGGAAGCTATTTGCTAAAATGGAACCATGATTTGAGTAATGATTTTCTAAATTTCAGTTCTACAGCTGTTCCATCCCCAGGTCACCATCATTGCTCTGTGGAAACACAGCAGGACCCTGGCATCGAGTTGATAAGATATGCACATGCTTATAGGTGCACTTAAATCTACTCCACGAATGTGAAAGAACTGAAGAATCAATATGGCCAGTAAAATTTTTCAAGGTAATTTCTCATGAGAATGAATGTATTAGTTTACTTTAGAAGTATCAATTTCTTCTGTGAGATCTTTACAGAATCAAAATGAACAGCTGTGGTAGAGCTTTCAGCATAGACCCAGTCATTTTTCATTATTTTTTGTTACCAGTCAGCAAAATATGCTCATTGTGGGTGTGAGAAGCACTAGCAATGCACAGGCTTCTCCGCTTCCATGCTGGTGAATCCCTCAAAGCCATGTCAAACCAGGCCAACAGGCTGCGCTTAAGAGTTGTGAACTCAATGTCCAATAGAATTTTGGTCAACACAATTAGCATAAAATAACTGCATATGACCCAGAGGGATCTCAGGTGAGACACATTCCCTTCAGCACCAACTGGGTGTTCGTGGCACCAAGCAGTAAATGTGATTAGGGAAAGAGCTGTGAATGCCCTTCTTCCAGTGTCCCAGAAAAGTCACCCTTCTCTGGAATGTGAATGCACGGGCATTTGGGATCATAAAAAAGCACTGGAAATAGACTGCAAGGTGCAGAAATTTTTCCTTTATCCATTTCAAAAATAGCATATCTATAGCCAACTGAGTAAAAGGTCTATTACTGTGTTTTGGTGAGCTTGATGTTCTCAAACTCTTGATCTGGTTACTTTATAATCAGTAATTTGCAGATAAGTGTTAAGAACAGGGTCAGTAAGTGTGAACTGCCCCAGGCTGTGCTGGCGTGTTGGAAAAAATAGAACTAAGGAGCCCTCAAATCAAGTGCTGCTGAAAACAGATTGATTCAGCAAAGACCAAGTTGTCCAGCCGGGAGGCCAGCCACCAACCCCACTCCTGTGACCTCTCGGTTCTCTGACTTTGTTCTCAGTTGGCCTTGGAGACTTTGTCCCTCTAATCCAAGAACAGCACAGACAGCTGTGTGCAAAAGCAGGGTGTGTATCTGGCTGCGGGACTCAGATGCCACATGCTAGAATCTTTCTCTCACGGCAACGGTGGCATTTGTAGCTGAGATCTCCACCTTGGCCTTGTTCCCTGGGCAGCTGGGCAGTCATGTAGGGTCACAGGGCTTCTCACATCCCTTTCCAAGTGGCCTCATTTCCTTCTAGGGTAGAAATGATACATCTCTCTTCTCCCTGGAATTTCTCAGAAGTTCCCAAAAAGCTGGTGGGTTTTAGCCGGGATGGACGCCATATTTAGGGAGTGACTTATGCAAGCCAAGAGCACTTCCTGTCACCATTGGCCTCATGGGAAACTTTACTACTTCTGAGTTTTTGGCAATCATTTGCTGGGAGATCCTTTTGTTGTTGTTGTCTTTTTGCATATTTACAGTATCTGCACACATTTTTCTTTGGTTCTGTTAACCTGAACCTGCGCGTCATTTATTAGTTATTCAGTTGACAAAGTCATATTTCTCTGTCCCAGGCACTGTGTCTGTACGGACAAGAGGTGCGGTTGGTCATGTGACTCAGCAGCATTTTGGAGGACCTTCCTCTGAGATAATTAACTTTAAATAAAAGCAAATCTGCATCAGGCAGTAAGATATTTTAGAGACTCAGAAGAAGTGGGGAATTTGTGTTATCCAGGTTCTATTTCTAGGATGAACTTTCTGAGCTATGTGATCATGAGTTAATGAATTCGGAGTGAAATTCTTTGGCTGAGGAGTTAAAAGTCAATTCATATAGTGCTGTAAGAATAATTCAAACTAGGCCGGGCGTGGTGGCTCACGCCTGTAATCCCAGCACTCTGGGAGGCTGAGGCAGGAGGATTGGTGCGAGTTCGAGACCAGCCTGGGCTACAAAAGTGAGCTCAAGGCCAGCCTCAACTGCATAGCGAGACCCTGTCTCAAAAAGAAAAAAAAAAAAAAAGAATAATTCAAACTATATTAACCCTCATGAGTAGAAGGCAAGGCTATTTAAACTGTTTGCCTAATCTAGAAGATTCTATAACTTCCATGCAAATTATTACTATATTCTTATGTATTTATAAGATTCTTCAAAACTTATAATCATAGTATAATATTATTGTAACACTGGTCTGGAGAAATGAGGAACATTTAATATAGTAAATAAAAGAGGAAGTAGTGGGAATTCTGTCCTTGGTGAGACATGGTGGTAGAATTTTGGAGGAAGAGCTTTAATGAATCTCCACATATACCTCTAACCACAGGCTGAAGGGAAGCTAGCTGAGTAAGATAGTGTCTTAGTTGTCTCTCTTGTTGCTGAGACGCAACACCAGGCTCCTCCATTAGGAAGGAGAGGTTTCTTCTGGCTCACTTTTGGGAGAGGTTTCAATCCTTGGGTGGCTGGCATGGCGAGGAGGATGGCATGGGAGGGTAGAGCTGCCCCTGGCTTGGGGAGCAGGAAACAGACAGAAGGGAGGAGCCTGTGAAGAAGACCCCTCCAGGCCACGCCCCCAGTGTTGCTGAGACGATATGCTTGACCCCCAGAGTTAAAGGAGAGAGCTAATTCATCTCACAGTGTGTGGAGTTTTCAGTCCACAGTCAGCCAGCTGCAAGGTAGGTGGCATGGCGGAGGGGCAGTCATTCATTGCCATGGAAGACAGCAAAAACAACAAGCACAAAAAGTCAGCAGCAAGCTTCTTTTTCGCCCTTAAGGTGTGTATAGGTTACCTGCCCTCGGGCGGGCACAGCATTTATACTCTCAATCCAAGCAATCGACAATGAACCGGTTACATACTCTAGATTCAGTTGCCTCCGAAAGGCTTCTCCTGCTCCATGACAGCATGTCACTTTGGGAGCACATCCAAACACAAACCATAACACCTGTCTCTTCCTCCCAACCCCATCTAACCAGCAAATCTGGTGCACCTTTTACATGATCAATCATCTTCCAAACACAGGAAGCTTTGAGAACCACTTTTGTTCTAATAGACAGAAATACAAAATCACCCTCTAAGACAACACTGACGATGGAGTGGTGTCCCCCACACAAGTCTAATTGCAATCTTTATGTTAAACAAGCACCTGCATCTTTACTACTACCTGAACTGTTATCTATTTTGTCTGATCAATTCTTGACATTATATATATATTTATAAATATGAACTATTTATGTATTTATGCAGTTACAGAATGTTTGTGCAGGAAATCTTAAAAGTTTTAGTAGCTTAGGTATGGCTCTGCTGGAAGGAGGAACAAACTTTAAAATATCTTTCTAAAAGCCAGCTGAATATGTACTGAAATTGTTGCTAAAGCTGGGTGTGGTGGTGCATACATGTGATCCCAGCACTATGGGAGGCCAAGGCAGGAAGGTCACAAATTAGAGCCCAGCCTAGACAATTTATTAATTTAATGAAAACCTTTCTTAAAATAAAAAGAAAAAAACAGATCTGGTGAAAAGTACAGCATTAAACAACAAAAACTTAAATCAAGAGCCAACAGAGGTAGATTAGTACGATGAGCTGTAAGAGGCTTAAATCAATAGCCTTCAACATTGCCAGTTTCACAGGTAACCCACTGCAATTATGAAACTTTGGACTATGTGTACAACTACTTCCTCCTAGTTCAAAGAGAAGAAATCTTCCTCTTCTTCTTCTTCTTCTTCTTCTTCTTCTTCTTCTTCTTCTTCTTCTTCTTCTTCTTCTTCTTCTTCTTCTTCTTCTTCTTCTTCTTCTTCTTCTTTTTCTGAACCAGTATTGATTAGAAAATTTATCATGTCTACACCCTGTGCTCTGTATAACTTTTATGAGGACAACAATATGCAGTGTGTCAATTATTGCGTGTGTGCTACTAACATGTTTTGAAACTCTCATATTGTTATCTCTTATTAAAAGTAATAAAAAATATTTTTTTTTAAAAAAAGAGGCTAGTTAGCGGCCTCAGCTGCTGGCACTCCCTTTGCTCTTCATGTTTTCCACTACCATGAGCTCCTGCCCTCAGCCATGTGCTGCTCTGCCTTGGAGCCAGCTGAGTATGTACTGAAACATCCACTAGCTGTGAGCTAAATAAACCTTTCCTTCAAAAAAAAGCCAATCATGGTGCCACACCACTATAATCCCAGGATGCCACAGGCTGAAACAGTAGGATCATTGCAATTTTGAGTCCAGCCTGAACTACACAGCAAGTTCAAGGCCACCCCTAGCTACGTAGTGATGTTATCAGGTATCTCCTTAAAGAAAGTCGCTTGCCAAATAGATTATTGGGATTTGGGTGGTTTGCCTCTCCTATGAAATTGGATTAAGGTTTTTCTTTTCTCAACCAAAGAAGTGGGAAATAATGAGTGTAGAGCAGTGGTATTGTATTTGAAAAGTAAAAGTGAAGAGGGAGGAGAAACTGGCTCTGTAAAGTTAGCTTAAGCTTAGTAAAAGGAAAAAGCAAGCTAAGAGGACACCCTGTGAAGGCAGGAGTCGGGGAGGAGTGCCATGAGGAAGCCTACGCAGTGAGTTCTACCAGCATCCACATCTTACATGCTGTCCAGATCTTGAGGACACTCAGAGAACTCCCACAGCTGCATCCTGAGAGGCGGTGCTGGGATCCCACATCCTAAGCTGATGTCAGGTCCAAGCCATCCTATATACTTTAAAAAAAATAGATTGCACATTATAAATAAATTATTTATAAACTTAAATGAATATAACAAAAATGTCTAAAATAAAAATGAAGAAGAAAGCATTTACAGATCAGTTGTACGATAGTTCACTCTGTGACAAAATCAGGAAACTTATATTCATATAATTAAAGTCTCAAAGTAGAAAGGGGTAGGCATTAAATTTTTAAAGATTTTAAATTTCTAAATTTAATTGAAATTATAGCATATTTCCAAGAAAAATGAACGTTTTGCACCAGAAATATGAATAAAATCATGCCAAGATACACAAAAATGAAATTGTCCAAAACTAATTGTTGAGAAAAAAACATCATTAAAACATATACATAAAAATGTTAGCTATGAGCTGGGCGTGGTGGCTCACGCCTATAATCCCAGCACTTGGGAGGCTGAGGCAGGAGGATTGGTGCGAGTTCGAGACCAGCTTGGGCTACAAAAGTGAGCTCAAGGTCAGCCTGAACTGTTTCAAAAAGGCAAAAAAAAAAAAAAAAAAAAATTAGCTATGGAGAAGCAAACTTAAATAGCATCTTATTCCACACTAGAAAACAAAAGAGCAAGTGGGTAAGAAGCTAGACTAATTAATTCAAGGCATTGAAAAAAATTCTATCCTCACTGAATTTTATACTTAGGATACATATCTTTGAAACCAAAAGTAAAATATTTTACTTGAAGTATTCTAATATCTGCAGACATAGCATATACAAAATAACAAAGACTATAATCTAAAAGGCAAGAGAAGTTGCTGTATGGTCATGGATAATGAATAAAGAACTCTCAAAATGGCAGTTACACAGGACTATATAAAATGTAATTATATTTAAAAGGTAGTTGAAAATTTCTACAAAACAGTCATCAATCTTATTTCAGGTTACATACATATTTTTAGTGTGTGTGTGTGAAAAAGAAAAGGAAGAATTAATATAAACTCAATGAAAAATGGAAATACACTTTTTAAAGTTTCTAATACTAGGAGAAACTATCATACCATGTCTTACAAGTAGATTGCAATTCAAAGATATAGTCTAAATCATAAAACAAAAATTAAAATTAAACAACATTTAGAAAATTAATTAAATCTGAATTAATTAAAAATTAAAGTAAATATTTCAAAATGATATTCCAAAATTCAATTTAAATTGTGAGTTCAACTAAGAGGCCAGAATGTTGTACATCATAGGTATCAATCTGTGATTAATTCAGAGTACTCATGTAGTATTTGAATAGGTTAATATATACAAACATATCAAGTTAGAGAAAGTTCTCATGATAGTAAAGAATTATTAAGAATAAGACATAATATAAGGACTAGAATGGTAAATATATGACCAGGACTTCTAACAGTCTGGGAATAGGATATCACACAAAGTTCTAGTATGTTGCGTACATGGACAGTGTCCATGATGTTTACTGGTGGCTAGATGTCACTTGTGGGACTGAGCTACTATTTTTCCTTGGTATCCACCATGTAGACCCAGAAGGAATGACCTACAGGGTGCAGGAGAAGTCCATTTGTAGAATATACTGATGGAAATATTTTGATGCTGTAGTTGAAAAACTGCTATTGTATACCTTTTTTCTCCTGTGTTTAAAAGTTTGCCCTATTTATTGGGTTCTTTCCATTCCCCTTCATGGAGTCATGGTCATTTGATCCCTCTCTAGAATATCTTTTAGTAAATTACGTAGAGTTGGCTTTGTCATCATGAAATTATTTAGCTGTTCTTTGTCCTGGAAGTATTTCACCTCTCAAATTATACTTGAAAGAGAGTTTTGCAGTTTATATCAGTCTAAGTTGGAATTTGTTTTCTTACAAGACTTTCAGTACTCTGCTCCATACTCTTCTGGACTTGATGGTTTTGTAAAGAGAAATCTGCCATTATTCTGATGGGATTTCCTTTAAATGTGATCTGTTTCTTTTCTCTAGTGGCTTTTAGTAGACTGTTCCTGTATTGAATTTCTGGGATCTTGATTATTATATGTCTGGGCGTGGTTTTAATTGGGTTGATGTTATTTGGAGCTCTGTGTGCTTTGGTTACCTAAGTGTCAGATTGTCTTCTGTATCGGTCAGGGTTTTACTAGAGGAACAGAATAGATATAATATAAGGAATGGATATTAACACCAAATATACAATCTATAAGAAATTGTAAGATTGGCTTACAATAGCCACAGAGTCAGATGAGGAAGCGCGCACAGGGCGTCTGCACACTGCGGACTGAAGGATTCAATCCCGAGGCTTGGACTCACTGCAGCACTCTGTGTAAGTCTCTGTCGGCTGACGGATCCGTAATGGAGGACTGAAGTTTCTGTAGTTGGAGGCTGAAGAGTCTGTGGCGGAAGGCGAGAGGTCTAAGCTGGAGGCCGAAGAGTCTGCGCTGCAAGCCAGACGATGAAGTCCGGTCTGAATGCGAAGACCGAAGCTTCTCCGATGAAGTGAAGTGTTGACTCCTCCTTCAGCCCTTTAAAAAGTCTTTTTGTGCTCAGTCATTCTGACGTGGACTCATTGCGCCCTAGGGTGGAACCAATCATACCCCAGGACGGGCCCTTGATCCCGTTCTAGGGAGAAATCCAATCATATCCTAGGCAGGCTGGGTGATACTCCAGGGAAGAACCAATTGTACCCCAGAGTGGGGCTCCCATCAACAGGGAACCAGGCTGCTGAGTCATTCAGCCAAGTTGACACATTGTATCAACCACTACATCTTCCCATATTTGAGAAGTTTTCTGCTATTACCTCTGCCCACATTCTTTTCATATCATTTGTATTGACTCCTTTCTCATAATGCCTATTAGTCTTACGTTGTTCATCTTTGCATCATCTTGTAGATGTTGAATTATTTTTTCCTGTATCCTGGTTGTTTTAAGAGATCTTTTTTTTTTTTTACCTCTTCACTAGCTACAGAGGTGTCTTTAAGGTCTGAAAGTCTATTTTAACTTTCACTGAAACAGTTTTGCCCCCTTGTGATTGGGGTTTTGATATCCTGTATAGCACCTTCAACCCATTTCATACATTCTACATTCTATTTCTTTCCTATATTGCTCATTCAAGGATTCCATCATTTTTCTATTCTCCTCTATTTTTATCAATGTCTTCTTTAGGAGCACTTAGCACTTCTTTCATTATAGTTATCATTTCTTTTTTTACTTCAGAAATTATTTCTGATCTGGTTGCCTCTATAACTATCTGTAGTTATTTCTTTACTCCAGACGCTATTATTTCAGAGATTTCAGATGTGTGATTTCCAATTTCTTCTATGCTATTGTCTCCTGCATTTGTTCTGGGTGGGCTTGTGGCCTGAGACTGCATTTTGCTCCTTCTCTTTGTCATTTTGTATGGCACTACCTTCTGATCTTTGATGTAGAGCTTTGGTAGAGTTCTTACATTAGCACCAGGTCTGGGATCTACCAAGTTCAAATCCATCCAGGTGGATGTGGTTTGGGTCTGGCTGCTCAGTTCCACTTCTTCTTGCTGCAGCCCTTGGATGTGAAACTACCATGCCATTCTGGCAAGATGTTCTGCTCCTGGATCAGCTGAGTGGGTCTTGCCAGTAGCCTCTCTGTAGGAAGTTCTGCTGCAGGGTTACACACCAGGCATGTCTGATGGATGAAGTTCCATTCACATGCTGGCCCTGGGTGTTGGGTCAAGTGAGTTTCCAGTGGGCCCTGGGTGGTCTCACTCACACACTGGGCCTGGGTGAGTCAAATGAGTTTCTGGCAGCCCTTGTTGATCCCACTTACACTCCAGGTCTAGGTGCTCCAGGTGCAGGGCTGGGGGAACTATTCTGTGCATGTTTTCCAGGCATATTTTGCTCATATTCTGCCTACTTCCCCAATCAGCTTTGCAGGACCCCAATCTCCTAGTTCAGTGAGACTATGTTGCAAAAATTCTTCTTTTCTAGAGTGTTGTTTTCGTTGAGATATTCCTGAAAACCAGCAAAATTGAACTTTTTTTCATATATTATTCACTAGTTGTAGTTTTTTTTTTTTCAGAGAAATTTTTATTCATTTATGTTGCCTATATTTTTATCAGGCCTTTTATTTGGAGGGTCTAGTACTTTGAGTTCTTTATATATTCTAGAAATGAGATCTGCATCAGAGGAATAGATGGCAAACTTTTTTTCCCATGCTGTAGGTTGTCTCCTCACTTTGTTGATCTGTTTCCTTTGCTGTGCAGAAGCTTTTCAATCATAGAATAGAATAACGTAATACAAACATGCACTAATAAAAAAGTAAATACTGAGGGCTAGCAAGATAGCTCAATGAACCAAATGCCTTATTAGGCAAGTACAGAGACCAAGGCTTGACCTCCAGCACCACATGTGACACTCACCCTGCCCCTGGTGTGCTGAGCTGGCCACCGAGACCTATAATCTCAGTGCTGGGGAGGCTGAAACAGGAGGAACACTATGAGTCCAAGCTCTGTAATTCTGAGACCCTGTACCAAATACATTAATAAACAAACACAAATAAAAACCAAATCAAAACCAGCTTAAATCAAAAGAAAAAGTTTGGTCTAGTTTTGACCATCTCTGCAGTGCAGTAATGGAGGAAGGTAGACTCATGCGATTGGTGTGTCCATTTAATACAAGAAAATGGAAACCGAGCAGCTGGAGGAAACTTTCTCCGACACTGAAACCATGGTGAATTTTATAAATGTCCTGCAGAAGATATGGAAGAGAGAAGAACATTTAAAAGATCTAGAAACACCAATGGGATGGGTGAATTACAAATTCTGCTTCAAAGCAGGAATACTGGGACAGGGCTTGGAAAAGCAGGCAAGAACATTAAGGTTGTCCATGTAGACTATAATGCTAGGGTTTCAGTCCCAGACAGCAGGGGCCCTGAGTCCATATTTAGTATCAGTGCTTATATTGGAACAATTGGAGAAATTCTGAAGAAAATCATCCCTACCTTGGAAAAGTATCAACACTATAAAGGAAGTGACTTTGTTTGCAAGTTGAGACTATTAATTCATCAAAGTCTGGCAGGAGGAATTATTGGGGTCAAAGGTGCTAAAATCAAAGAACTTCAAGAGAACATTCAGACAACAACCAAGCTTTTCCAAGAATACTGTCCTCATTCCACTGACAGAGTTGTTCTTATTGGAGGAAAGCCTGACAGGGTGTAGACTGCATAAAAGTCATCCTTGATCTTATATTTAAGTCTCCCAATAAAAGATGTGCATAGCATTGTGATCCCAATTTTTATGATGAAACTTATGATGACAGTGGTTTTGCCATGAAGTTTGATGACCATCGTGGGCTGCCTGGGATATTTCCTATGCAGGGAAGAGGTGGCTTTTACAGAATGCCTGCTGGTTGGGGTGGGTGTTTGATGCCTTGTTCTAGAAGAGATTATGATGACATGAGCCCTCATTGGGGACCACCACCCCCTCCTCCTGGTCAAGGCAGCTGGAGTGGTATCAGAGCTTAGAATCTTCCTCTTCCATCACCCCCACTACCTAGAGGAGGAGACCTAATGGCCTATGATAGAGAAGGAAGACCTGGAGACCACTATGATGGCAAGATTGGTTTCAGTACTGATGAAACTTGGAACTCTGCTATAGATATGCCATCAGAATGGCAAATGGCATATGAAGCCCATGTGGCTCTGGATATAATTATTCTTATGCAGGGGATTGTGCCTCACATGGTGATCTTGGTGGGCCTATTATTACTATGCAAGTAACTATTCCAGAGATTTGGCTGGATCTCCTATTGGCAGAGGTAGTCAGTGGATTAAACAAATCTGTCCTGAGCTGGGAGCTTCTGTCAAAACTGATGAGCTCTTTGAAAAATCTGAAGATTGGATAATTACCGTTGTGGGAACACAGGACCAGACACAGAATACTCAGTATTTGCTATAGAGCAGTGTGAAGCCATATTCTGGAAGGTTTTTCTAAGACTAGTGGAGAACTGAAGGAGTGCTGCATGTTTTCAAAAATCTGCTTCTGTTTAAAAAGCCAAACTTTCAAAACAAGAAAGGGGAAAAGAAAAAAGAAGTAATGTTTATAAAAAGTAATGTTTATTGAAAGTGTTAATGTTTAATGGTTTGATCAGTCTTATACACCTTTATCTATTAAACTGATGTGATGATGAAAATATGTAATATAACCATTGTTAAATTTAAACAACAAAAATATTAAATCATGAAAAAAACCATGGACCACAAAAAAAATAAATAAATAAATAAAAAGCCAACATTCCTTTGCTTCATAAGTGTTCTGCACTTGAGGTGTAGTAAAATCTGTTCACCAGATCTAATGTTGTAGTTGCTTACAGACAGGGTTAGGGGGGAGGGCGTGCAAAAACTAACTTTTTTAAATTTAAATTTAACAATGGTTATATTACATATTTTCATCATCAGATCAGTTTAGATTAATAGGTATAGGTATATAAGATTAATCAAACAATTAAACATTGACACTTTCAATAAACATTACTTTTTTTTTTCTTTTCCCCTTTCTTTTTTTAACAGTTGACACATTGCATATTGTCGTCACAATAGTTCTACAGAGCACAGTGTGTGGGCATGACCCACCTTCCTATTGATGTTACTAAGGAAAAAAAAAAGAAAGAAAAGAAAATTTTTCTCTTTGAGCTAAGAGGAAGCAGATGCATACACAGTCCAGTGTTCTACAATTGCAGTGGGCCACCAGTGAAGCTTGCAATGTTGGAGGCTATTGATAAGAAGCTTGGATCAGAAACTAACTTTGAAATTTTAAAACAGCAGTGGAGTGAGTGCATTTTAGTTTTTGGTCATTTTTTGGTGGTTTAAAAAATTCCTCCCCATGTAATTATTATGAACACCTTGCTTTGTGTGGTCTTTGTAGACATTTGGGGGCTGGGTGGGACAGGGAGGAAAGTAACAGTAGTCCCCATGTCTCTGGCATCTCTTCAGAGAAGTATGCAGAGTGTAATGCTCTTTTGTAAGAAATGCTTCCTGGTTTTTAAAATAAGTTTAGTGAATCTAATAAAAATGAATACTATATTGACAGATAAGATTTTGTATTTTGTGGCAAATACTTCTCATGACTAGGTTGTGCTCTTATAATAATTTCTTAATCATTCCTGTAACCATAAATTAAAACTAATTCTAATTTTTTGGGCCATGAGTAGTATACTGCTTTTTTAGTGGGCAGGTTCTTCTTTTAGGGAGAAATTGCTAGGAGTGAGATGGAATAGTCAACACCTATAAATATTTTTATGTCTCTCAAGCGCTGCCAAATTGCTTGCTGAAAGGGTTGTGTGGAATGCAGGTTGACACTTAAGGGTCAGACTTATTTTGATATGAGATCAACATCTGTGTTGTATTTAACTAACCACTTATTAGCCAGTGAGAACCAAAATATATCATTTCTTCGCACTATCTAGCAACTGTGCCAAAGTCTGTCATGAACCTCTGCTCTGCGCAGTCTGGCTTAATTGTAAAGTACATCTTGGATGAGACATGGTCCACGACTCAGGTCAGATAATTGCAATTCTTTCTGTCACAGCATCCATGAGAAGGAGGCTGCGTCTATAAATGTAGTTGCATATTCCCATGTTGAGCCTCCTTTTATTTCATAATGTTTGGTATCTAAAGGATTAAGAATGAATATTATTCACTTGGGAAACTAATGCAGGAGCATCAGGAATTTACAGTAGCCTGGGCTGCATAGTGAGACCCTTTCTCAAACAAACAAATTAATTATAGCTATTCTAACTCCCAGAAACAATGAAATTTTCCTCCTCATAAAGTAGCATGAGAAGCTTCATCTGTAAAATGAGACTGCATTCTTTCGTTATGTGTGTGTCTTAGTTACTCTTCTCTCCTTGCTGGGACAAATACCCGACACTCAAAATGAAGGAAGAAAAGGTTTATTTAGCTCACAGTTACTGGAGGTTTCAGTCCATATTTGGCTGCCTCCAAGGCTGAGTGGAACAGGGCAGAGAGCATACAGTTCATGGAGGCGGAGCAGCAACAATGGCGACAGAAGCAACAGAACAACCAGGGGAGCAGAGAGCAACAGCCTTGGTCTGTCTCTCTGTCTCTCTTTATATTACATTCAGTCTCTCTACCTCAGCCTATCCACCTTAGGCTACACCGACAATCCCAGAAGTACTTAAAACACATAATCCCAGGGATCATGGATCAAGTCTCAAACTCTAGACCCGTAGTAAATCACATAATCCCAGGGACTCATGAGTCAAGTCTCAATCTATAGAAGTCCCTGCCCATGACTGCATGAGGCTTTGGGTGGACAACTAGACATAAACCATAACAGCGTTCTTTGGGAGATCCAAGATACATTCATGGAAGGACTAAGGATGATACATGAGGACACTCAGAAAAGGCACAGCCTCAGGGAACCAGGACAGAACCCGTGATCCAGATTAAGTCAGGTGAGCTTAGTCCAGGGTCCCAGATTTGGAGTTTTAAAAACTGTCCCAAGGGGCCAGTGAAATGGTTCAGCGGTCTAAAGCACCTGCTTAGGAAAGCTTGGGCAACCTCAGGGACTGCAGTTCAATCCCTGGCACCACATGCTGCACCAGTGCTACCCCCAAGGCAGGCTAAGCCAGCCATAATATAAATAAATAAATAAATAAATAAATAAATAAATAAATAAATACAAACCTGCCCCAAGATGTCTGTTAGAATCAGTAAAAGTGGCTGAGTCCCTTTATCCCTTCTTTCTCTGCCACAAAGTCTTTGCATTAACATTAGAATAACACCATCTATTGCTTTTTCCAAAAACAATAAATTTACTTGTATTTATTCTTGATGTTGTTTCCTAAAAATGCTATTTGACTTGCCTGTTCTGAGTACAGACTGATCCTTCCTTGAGGACTCAGACAGCTGCTGAACTTAATGGTCGCCTCTTTTTCTTATTATCTCCCAGCGCATCTTTACAGATCACTGAAGATCGTGTACATCTCAAGTTATGGCGTTCAGCAGCAGACAGACAGACGACAGAAGTTTAAATGTAGGGACCATATCAAAGAATTTGGCAAGATACCAGAAGATCTGCTGGGAAGATCTCTATTTCCTGTTGGCACTCTGGTTTTAAAACAGGTGTAGGGATGCATGTGGGCTCATTTGAGCATTATTAGTAAAATAAATGGCACCTTAAATGGAGCCCGTCAAGCATGTGTCCAGCTCAGTGAGGGGGAGACTCTCAGAGATAAGCGGCCCAACTGTAGCCCCAAAACCCATTTATTTATTGTGAAAGTCCAGCACTACAGTTAAAACTGAGTAGTGAAGTTTTCATTTAGAACTTATACACTAACATCTTTTGTCTTTAAAGAAAAACACAATGCCTACCACAGGGTTGCCACTTGGGCTTTTATTTTGTTTTTCTTTTTTCAAATTTGGTACAGGGTCTCACTGTGCAGTTCAGACCCATAGTAATCCTTCTGTTTCAGCCTACCCAGCACTGGGATTACAGGAGTGAACCACCATGCTCGGTTTCGGGCTGTTACAACTCACCTGGGGACAGGGCCAGCACGGTATGCCCTGGACGGGATGTGGTATTGGGGATTGAACTCAGGTGCTCTCTCCCTGGCTCCAGTGAGGCCTTGATTATCACAGCTATCACTTCATAACTTGGAGACACTGAGGAAAGTTATTTAACTTTTTAATTTAGATTAACCTTGTGCAATGAGATGATAGATAGATAGATGATAGAGGATAGATAGATAGATAGATGGATAGATAGATAGATGATAGGTAGATAGAGTCTACAAGCAATATAATATTTAAAACAAACCAATCCAATAACAAAGGCACAAAAATATGAAAAGATGCATCACAAAAGAGAATACACAAATGACCACTGGCTATCTGAAACTCATGCACTGCATCGCTGGTAAGAGTGCAAAGTGGAGCTGCCACATTGGAAAACTACTGGGCAGCTTCTTCCAGAGCTAAGTACATTCCTCCCCCATGAGCCAGGAGTTAGATATTGACTGAAAAGAAGCAAAAACACCCATTGAGGCAAACCTGAAAAAGAAATCCAAAGGTCTGTCAATAACATAATAGATGAACAAATTGTAAAATATTCACATAAAACACTTTCAAGGGATAAGAAAATGAAGCCCTAACACACAGACCAGATAGATCTCAACAACACAATGTTAAACAAAGGAAGCCAGACGCAAGATGGAGAGGGCAAGATGATTGCATTGGTATGGAATTCATAAACATGCAAAGCTAATCTGTGATGGGAAAAAATGTAAACACTGGCTGCCTGTGGGCGGGACTTGCTGACGGAAGCACAGGACATTTGTGAGGCATTGCGACTGCAGTGTCAGCTAAGTGTATACCTGCATTTACCAAGATGCATCAGGTTCTATTCTCAAGATCTGTTCACTTTCGGTAAATTTTACTTTGATGAAAATTTAAAGTGCATCTCAATTGGAAGTCAGGCTAGGAAAGCCAAATATAAGTAAATTTTTTCACTTACTTTTTTAAAATTTACAGGGCTGGGGAGATGGCTCAGTAGAATAAGCACTTGCCTGGCAAGCACAAGGGCTTGAGTTCAATCCCTGGTTCTGCAAAAAGAAATTATATACATATATATATATATATATATATATATGTATATAATATGTACATATAATATATATATTATATGTACATATAATTCTTTCTTTCTTTTTTTCTTTCTTTCTTTCATTTTCCTTTCCATTTCCATTTCTGACACAACTGAATCACATGGAATGGCATGTGAATGCTAACTACTTTCTTCCTGAAAATAAGGAAAGTGATCTCAGCTCTTCCCTAGTAAGTGTTATCCATCAACAGAGATGGCCATGAAGAGCCTGCATTGCCTTTCTGCAGGTGAAGTGCTGGTGTGCATTTTACCGAACGTAACTGCCTTGTCCCTTGCACCAGCATTTTAGCCAGAGCAGGAGAACTGCCCAAGACTTCAGAGCTTCTGGACTCCCTTAGTGTGTATGACCTTGGGCAGATTACTCAAATTTTCTGGTCTTCAGGGCTCTCATTTAGGAACTCAATGTGACAATACTCTTTCCCCCAGCACAGTAGCATTATCAATACACCTGACACACAGGACGCAACCTGTTTGTCCTGTGGTCATGGTCATGATTAATCAGTCATCAAGTATAATGACGTATGACCAAGGAAAAGAAGGTGTTTGGGTCTTTTTGAGATAGGGTCTCAACTATGCAGTTCAGGCTGGCCTTGAGCTCACTTTTGTAGCCCAGGCTGGTCTCAGACTTGCAGATACTCCTGGCTCAGCCTCCCAAGTACTAGGATTACAGGCATGCACCACCACACCCAGCCTTTGGGTCTTTTAAATTTTTTTTTAAATTTTATTTATGTTATAGCTGGCTCAGCCTACCCTGGGGGCAGGGCTGGCACACTATGTGGTTCTGGGGATTGAACGGTGGTCCCTGTGGTTGCCTAAGTAGGCGCTTTAGACAGCTGAGCTATCTTGCTGGACCCTGCTTTGGATCTTTATGGAAACATTTTAACTGGAAATTTGGCATAGTAACATAAACATGCCTCCAACAGCTTGGCCTCTCTTCTTGCTCTGGCCATTGCTGCCCACTAACACTTAAGTGTATTCAAAGTTGTCTCTTTACCTCTGATGTCTGCTTCTCTTATGGATCTGCAAGTAGGACCCACAACCATCTCTGTCCCTGCAGCTTCTAAGGATCTAGGAAATAGTTCCCTTCTGTCACCTGCTGTCACCATGGCTGTTCGCCTATACCCATCCAAGGCTTCCTAAGGATACACAAAACTTCACTGATGCTCCACCCCTATAGGGCACTACAATCCCTCTTCTTCCCAGGAATGCTCAGGATGCTTGACGATTGGCTAATCACAAGCTCAGGGAAATTAAGAGACAGAGTCAATGGTTAAACTAAAATGCACTATAAGAAAAGACATGTCAATATGTGCCCCACTCAAAATACTATCTTTCACTCCACAGACACTTCCCCCATCATCCTTCCCACTTTCTGCAGCAGCTCTGGAGTCCTCTTTCCTAAATGTCTTTAGTGTGCTGTCCTGGATGCCTCAGTGTCCTGAATTGATTCTGATGTTTTTCTTTCATGGTCATTTTGACTCTGAAGAAGAACTGTAAGTCACACAGGGCCAATAAAGTGAAAGAAGACACACTGTTATGTTTTTATTTGACAGAAATTGCTATAAACGTTTGGTCAATGCAGGATGATAAAAAGCATAATGAATGTTTAATTTTAAATTTTTACTATAGCAGCAGACACATTGCCATTCATTGCCCCGCTAGAATAGTCGAGGTACGCTTACCCCATTGTACTTGACTATGTGTCTTTTGCTGTAACTGAAAAGAAAAGTTACAGGCTGGCACACTGTCTGCCTCTTGTGCTAAGAATGTGCTTGTAGTTAAAAAAAAAAAAATTTAAACATTCCTTTTTTTGTCTTTCTTTTCTTTTTTCTGCATCCCTGCTAGCTGTTTCTGAACTGGGCAAGATCCTGAAAAGAGCAATAGAGGTAACAGGTCCTGGGCAGTCTGGCTTCCCCTCCTGTCACTAAAATGCTCCACGTCTCACCAGATGTGGTCCAAGGAGCCCCTTCAACCACCCCACCCACAGAGTGAAGTCACTGACTCCCGTGGTAGAGAAGAATTTTCAGGACTCATCAGTTAGAAGCATAAAGGGATTTCTTGAGCAGAATTTAAAGGATACATTTGAAGACATAGAGCGCAGATCCCTAAAGAGAGAGGTCGCCTTAAGATCTGGAGCTGGATGTGTGTATGTGGCTTAGCAGTGGATTCTCGATGGGTGCTCTGCCCTGTAGGTCCCCCAGGTGGTGGCTACTTCAGAGTGTAAAGCATTTATGCGTGTGTTTGAACCTGAGATCTGCTACTCACTGCTACTGCCGCTTCCTTGTGAGTTCAGGGCTACAGGAGAAAGTAATTTACAGGTGAGAAACACAAGACCCATTCACAGGCTTAAATTGTATCTTTAGGACTCTTAGGAGTTTGTTTTGTTTTATAGTATCCTGAAAGAGAAAAAGATTTGTGTAACTTATGTGTTCCAGAGCTTCAACTGTCTTTAAAAGTACAGTTATAGGGGCCAGCAACATGGTTCAGCTGTCTAAAGCACCTGCTTAGGCAAGCTTAGGCAACTGCAGGGACCATGGTTTGATCTCTGGCATCACAGGCTGTGCCAGTCCCACCCCCAGGGCAAGTTGAGCTGGCCATAATAAAAAAGATAAAAAATAAAAGTCAAAGTACAATTATAAAATTCTTATTTCCCTTGTATCCTTTCCACAAATCTTTATTTTTTTCTATCCTATCTCAGAGAAACAGCATAAATGATAGGGAAGAGAACTGCATCCAGTTGCCCTGGCTTCCTGGCATTTCCCAGTTTTTGCAAAACTGGCTAATTTTTTTCCAGCGTGACTCTCTAACAATGCACTCCCACCCCTGCACTACGGGCACCATGGGATTTTTTATTACACTCATGCTGAAAGAAGAGGTGTCCGCACACAGGGTCTCTCTTCATTTCACTCCAGGGATTTCCCTTTGATTTGGAAAGAATAATCTTCAAAGTTCTGCTATAAAGTATATAGGACAGTAAAAGAAAGGAAGCTCCAGGACAGTGCAGGTGTTGACATTTCATTCCAGGCCTGAGTTGAAGCTAGTCTATGTTTGGTGTTCCCCCTGTGAATAATCAAGTGTTATAAATCCAAATTATCAACAATTCCATGTTTTTTTGGGGGGTGCAGGGTCTCACTAAGCAGCTCCAACTCACAGTGATCCTCCTGTTTTCTGCCCCCCAAGTGCTGGAGTTCCAGGCATGTGCCACCATGCCCAGACTCCATCACTGGCTCATCGCTTCCCAGAGCAGAGCCGGTGAGGAATGCAGTGCCAGGGATCAAACCTTTGCCCGTTTGCTTCCCTAAGCACGCACTTAGTCCACTGAGCTATACTGCCTGCCCTAACAATTCCCCTTTAATTGTGCCTTTATCCTTTAAGATTTTAAGACAGCCAAAAATCAGCAGCTACCTGTGTTAGCTCCTCTGTGTCCGGAGCTGCACTCTCCCTAGTCTACCAGAAATATCTTTGGTATTAGCTGTCTTCTCCCTGGCAGCTGGCCCTGCTGTCCTGTCTTGTGGAATTGACATTTGCAAATAGAAGCTTACTGTAGTGTCACCCAAGGGAGGAGGAGGAGCCATAGTGCTTTTAAAAAGGAGAGTGGCGTCATACTACTTTTCAGGAGGAACTGAGTCTGGGGAATGGCCTGCAGCCTCACACCTGCTCCAGCTTTCCACGACTCTCTACTTTCTTTTCTCTTAAGATCTTACCTCTTGCTGGAAGGCAGCTGCGGGCCTCTCAGAGCAGCCACTGTTAAACTCTGTGAAATTTGTCATGTGAGTGTCAGGTATTTCTTACAGGCTTCCAAAAAAAACATAGATAAAGAAATCTTTCCCGGAGCCTTTTCAAGCAGCATTCAGAAGCTCTGCTGAGGCAACGAGTTTGCTGGAGGTCGGCAGCAAAACAGCAGCAGGACAGAATGACAGGTGTCCCCGGGGCCAGCAGCAGCAGCTCTAGTGGTCACCTGTGTGTGTAAAGCGTGAGGCAAAGCAATCTCTTGTCCTTCGAGAGTGTCTGCCAATGGGGTTCATGCTGCTGCTCCTCAAGCTCCTGCCGCTCTTAGTTTCTAGCTTTAGCATTGTTAGTGTCTCAGCCCAGCAGCACTGGAACTGTCCTGAAGGTCCCTTCCTGAGCAATGGGACTTCCGCCTGTGTGGGTAAGTGATTGCACGAAACGAAACCCATACCTTCCAGATACTGGCGTTTGTTTTGTTCTTGTTTTCAGGCTTGTCTTGGGGTATGCGTATTTATCTACTTTTTTGTTTCTGGAGCTGAGTTTATTCCCTTACTGGCCATCAGAGTTAATCTGCTACCGAGTATGACATTTCCTGTTCTGCGTGTGAGTGCAAGTCCCGTCTGAAGGGAGCTGAGCAGGGCTTTTCATGGGAGCCCCCTCCCTAGTCTGCTGGGAGGAGTACCTCACCTTTAGTTGGTCAACTTCATATTGAGAATGAGGGAAGCATATGGTGGTGACCGCTGTTGTTTTCGAAACTGTCTGTAAACTATAAAGAAGACAAAGGACTTCTTTCTAATTGCTTCATGCTAAGAATTCAGAGGTCACTAGAAATCAGTAAGAATGTGGACAGGAGAGGTGAGCAAAAGTGATTCTTTCCTTGTGAAAATTAACCGGCGTCAGGCTCAGGGCTGCGGCGAAGCCCTGGCTCAGCTCCAGGGCTCCTAGGAACAGGTGCACTGTGCTCTGGGCGCTGCTGAGCAGTGGCAACGTGGGAATAAGCCATGGTGCCTCTCGTGCAAAATGAGTTTTGAGCCCAGGGAAATGGAAGTTTTGCTCAGTGCAAGTTGCCATCCTGCTAAGACTCTTGCCTGAAAAGCGTTCTGTCTGTCGCTGTTTGTCAAGGCTTCCTTCTCATGTGGGTGTCCAAATGGCTGCGTGGAGAAGATAGCTCCTTCTGTTCTAGGGCATAGGCAGCCCCATATTTTCTTACTTGTTAGTGACAACACCTGGCTTTCAGAAAGAGATAGGCAGAGAAAATACAGTAATAATTCCAGAAAAGAAAACTTCAGAAGACAGTGCATGATAGAGAAATGAGGAGAACGGGTCCAAGCCCAGCTGCTTATTAGAGAAGTCATGCGTGACATCAGGTGCTCCTGCTCAGAACCCAGGACTGTCACCAGATAGACTTGTTCCAACAGGAGAGCAGAGCCCTAGGGTGTCAGAGGAGGGACCCAAGGCTAATTCTCTCTGCGTTCCCAGTAAATAGAACAATTACACTTTTACTGTGTACATGCAGCAAAGTTCTGCTGAATGAATGAGGAGTCCTTCCCTGGCCTGCTAACCACATGCTTCTAGAGCATAACATCAAGGGAGAGGGGGACTGTGACAGAGACAGGAAATAAACCCATGAACCTCCAGTGTCAGAGGCAGAAATGAAAGCATTTGGTCAGAGTGCCTTAGGATGGAAGAATTTTCCCTTGAGTAGCTGATGTGATGGGTACAGGTTAGAGCCAAACGGGCAGCCAGGAGCTAGAAAAGCAGAGCACAGATCCCAAAGAAAGGGAGAAACTGCCTAAGGAACACTTTAGGTCACTGTGTTGTCTTTTGTGTAGTGGCCCACCCCCATGCAATAGGATATACTTTGTTTCTGTGGCCTGAACTTATCTACAGAGCCTGTTTCTTTTACTATCTTTAATAAAATGTTACTACCATTAAAAAAAGAAACAACGTTTCATGCCTGGATCTAGAGTCTCAGGAGGCAACCTGTGCCTTGAGTTCCTTGCTACCAGCAAGTGGTTTTGATGAAGCACTTCATAGGAACAAACCTGGAGCTCAAGTTAGAGACAAGGAGTCAGGGCGATTTGCCGTGGAGCAGAAGAAACGCAGGCTGTAGAGGCAAACACGCGTCACTTCAGACCCACACTCCCTTCAGAATTGAGTTACCTCAGATGACTGGGAAATAATACACCCTTTGAGGATTGCTGTGGAGAGAGCGAGAGATAGTGTGAGCAGTGGACCTAGCACGGAGTGCCCAACAAACGTCCCCAGGGCTCCACCTCTTGGCTGACTTTCTTTGGTCAGTCATACCACACATTGTCTTGCACGGTGCAGTGACAGGCCTCAGACTTCTTGCAGAGTGCAGTGTCTGGATGTCGCTTTGAGGCTCTATCTCTCTGCTACCTCATTCCTTGCAAGCCAGTCTTTTAAACCCCCCACTTTACACTCTGGGTCTCATGGTGGTTGATAACTGTCCGGGTCACACCCTGTCACCCCTGCATTTCAGAGGATAGTATTTCTCCTCTCTAAATAGGTATGGTGATTTCATCTATTTGCCCTCCCCCGCCCCGTCTGCATCCTACTTGTCCCTGGCATAGAAACAGGCCACCTCAGCAGCCAGCCTGATCCAGTGAGAAGAATGCTTTGTGCTCTGACAAGAGCCAGGTACACGAGGCCAGGCTGTAAACCACATGACCGCTAGCCAGCTGAACCAAGGGCTTCCATGCCACACAGAATTAAGTGTGCACACCACTCCCGGTCCTTTTATACTGAAATCAAGTATTTGCTTGACATTTGTTGAAGCCAAAGAAAATGAGGACAACATAAAAGAAAATTCTGGCAAGTAGCTTCTGAGCCCTCCAGGTCTATTTGCCCTAGGTCCTTTCCGGTGTCTCAGCTTGCATTATTTCTATAAATGTTCTTAGAAGTCCAGGCAGTAGTGCAGCCTCCAAGCTGTCTGTGGGAGGGCACAGCATCACCGGCTGGGCAGTGCACTCAAGACAGTGGACAGGGAAATCACTGATTTCAGCACTGGCCACGGTTTGGTCAGCTTCCCAGCCACTTGCAAGCCAGAGGCATTCTTAGATGGGAATCTTGTTTGTTTTCAGTCAGAGTTATGCAAAATTTTTTTTTTTCTTCTTTTTAAAATCTGAGTGCTGAAACTGTTATGTGATCTTTGATGTGTACCACATGACTGTGACTCTCCTGCAGTACCGAGTGGCTTTTGATCTGCAATTCTTAGTAGAAAAGAGAATAAATGTGGGAGCTTTGCTACCTACCCAAGTTCAAGTCCCAGTCCTGCTGCTAAAATAAAGCTAATTATACCTTCCTCCTGGGGTTGTGGCGAGTGTTGTGTTAGTGTTCCATTGCATGTCAGCTGCCAGTTGGGGCCACCAAGGGAAGGAACATACTGTCTTTCAAGAAACTGTCACATTTCATAAAGCAATGGAGTGTTCCATGTAGCTTTAGTTATTATTCTACATTTAAGAAATCCTAGACTGGCTGGTGAACAAAATACTCGTTTTGTTGTGGTTTTTAATGCTGGCATTGGAACCACCTTTAAGAACAAACCAAGAAAAACAAATATGATAGCCCTGATCCCTGGAATATGGTCCCCTCCTTGCCTGTCTGCTCTGCGCCTAGAGCATCACACCGTCACCAGGTTGCTAGCACCACTCTCTGTGGAGGAAGGGCATGGAAACTAGTGGCAGATGTGTTTTGTGGAGATTCTTTATGGACACTGATATGCAACTATACCTTTTTCTTTCTTTCTTTCTTTCTTTCTTTCTTTCTTTCTTTCTTTCTTTCTTTTTTAGTAGCTATTCTATTCCTTACCATCCTCTTTCTGAGTTTTCTTCTCAATTCTGGAAGTTTCCAAATACATAGGCATTTTATTCCTTTCAGCCAAATACCAGGCAGGAACATCTTGCTTTATCACCTCTTGGCCTTCTGTCTGAACCTGGCGCTTGAATGGGTACACATCTCCTCATATACTTCTGACCTCGATCCTTTCATTCTTCCATGCCTGGCCATGCATGCTCAAGCCTCTCAGGGCCTGAGCTTCCCAGTTGTCTCCAGATACTTGGGAATGGAAGCTATGTGAGTCTGAGAGCACTTGAGACCTGGACCACTGCTGAGACTGCGATTTCATGGTATGCACTAATTTATGTGCAGAACCTCCTTCCAGTGACAGGTTGGAAATGGCCCTTCAGTGGAAAGCACTTCCTCTTGCCTCCATATAGGAGAGCCAGGGAGTACCGTCTATATACACGCTTTGTGTGTTAGGTGTATTTCACTCATGCAGTGCTTCTTTCTATGAGTTGGCAGTTAGGGTGGCACCCTATGGGCATCATGGCCACTGTCTTTTTTTTTTTGTCTTTTTGAGACAGGGTCTTGCTATGCAGTTCAGGCTGGCCTTAAGCTCACTTTTGTAGCCCAGCCTGGTCTCGAACTCACACTGATCCTCCTGCCTCAGCCTTCTGAGTTCTGGGACTACAGGCGTGTACCACATGGCCACTGTCTTGCACATGAGGTATTTAGAAATAGTCTCAGCTCAGAAATTCTGGTTAAAAATTCAAAACCTTGAAGCAAATTCTGTTTGCTTAGATTCACTCCTTGCTTAAATGGGTCAAAAATGGTCATAATGGTCATAATCTATACCTGCTGACTCCAGTCCTGTGCAAAGGCCTCTTCCGGTTAGGAGGTTTAAGAATGAGTCTGGAGGCAGGAGGCAGCAGGCAGCACTTTCCTTCCCTCCCTCCTTCTCCCTCCTTCAGAGCACATGAAATTAGTGACTGCATGATTTTCAGCTTAAAGGAATTAACCTTTCCTTAGCATACAGGAAGACCGCAAAGGTAACATTGATTAATGCTAATTTACTCAGTAAGGAAATGGGTATCTTTTAGATTCAAACAATAGAACAATAGAAGTCTAATTCATTGAATGACCTAAGGAACAAATGCTTCCTTATATTTTCAAATACACATTTGAAAAAAAAACCAACACACTGAAACTTTTATATGTCCTGTTTGTTCTATACACGTTATTCAAATCATGGCAAAGATATCATGTAAGAGGAGAACTAAAGTATGCAGAGCAAAGTTCCCACCTAGAATCTCAAAGGGCTCAGAAAGTGCCAAGCTCTGCACACAAAAGGATGCTGGGTGGCTCCCTTTCAATATTGGTATCTTCTGAAACAAAGCTCAAAAGCAGTCTATGCATAACTATCCTCATTAACATCCACTATCTTGATGCACAGAATATCAACACGTATTATGATTTCACCAGAATTAAAGATTGGTTTTGAAACACAGTGTTTATAGAGCGTGAGTGGTAGGTAGTGGATCCACAGAAGTGGATTGGCTCCTAAGGAAATATATGGAGATGTTTTGGCAGGCCGTTAAGGTCATGCATCCTTGTTGGGCTACTGCACACAGAGGACCCATCTCATCCTAGCTGGCATGCCATGCTCAGCATGCCACAGCAGGAGTCAGTTTTAGAAGCCAGTGAAGCCTGATGGGATAGCTGTGCTGAGCTGCTACCTCATTGGATTGCTGTGAAGATTAAGTGAATTAATCCATGCAGTGCTCCAAATCTTGCCTGATCTGTCTTGGCTTCCAAAAAACTGGCTATCAGTCAAACACTGTGGCATGAAATATGACTGCTTTTTGTAATTTTTCTAATACATTCTTTTCAAATTTCCTACAATGCTTAGACTAAGTCTGAAGTTTTGGGTTCCTGGGATTAGCCAAACCCTCACTATCATCTCACCCAGTATGTCCTTTGTGATTGGTTATTATCCCTGATAGTGAAATAGGGCACACAATCCCCAAGGAGTTAGTTTTCCTAAATATGCTACTATTTGTCACATATGTCTTATGTCCCAAGAAAATCATATGAAATACTGTTCTCTGTATTTTCATAGCAATGTACAGCCCTAGAAACCAGAAATTAGCATTGCCCAGAATAGGATGGATGAGAACTGTGAAACTGGAGCAGGGAAGCATAGAGTCCAACACATTTCAGTTTTCTTTAGTCTGTTTGTCTAGGAACACTCAGAATATTTAGAGAGTTGAATGTTTTTTGTGTGCAGTCTTGCATTTGGATAAATATCACTGAAAGGCAGCGAAAGGACAAAATAATTGTGTTATTTACCAATAAAATTTGTTTCAAATCTTGTACTTCCTGTAATTTTTTAAGAGAGTTAATCCATTGATTACCTTTTAGATTCCTTCAGGATACAGAGTGTCTAATGTCACTTGGGGGAAGTTGTTTGTTTGAGGTTATTATTTTATTTTCTATAGTAAAGCTCACAGAGACACGTTATTGGTTTGGTATTTGAAGTTTAGAGAGGCAGAGAGAAGGCAACATTCACAGAATGCAGAGGTTAAGATAAGTAACGTTTACTTTGGAATTCAGTAAAAGCTTAGGACTCTTTACAAAAATGCCACAAACAGAAACTATTGAATGCTGGTGGGATAGAAATGGAATTGACAAGCCCTGTATTAGAAGGGACCCTCAGGGTCACCCGGCCCAACCCTATGCAGCTACAGATGTGAGGCAAGCGCTCAGACAGAGGAAGTCATTTGCCAGGGTCTCCAAGACCTTCAGGGCAGGATTCAGTGTACAAAAGGAGGCACAGGCCCCTCCTCAGCTGGCTTGTTGAAAGTCACCAGTGTAATGACTTCAGTGGTTTTCCCTATCAAGAAGTATTAATCACTTTGAACTTATCTAAGAAAAGTTTATGAACACATCTGATTCTCAAGCCTGTCAAGGAGGTGCATACTTATAAGCCCAGCACTTGGGAAGCTGAGATAAGAGGATTGATATGAACTCAAGGACAACCTGGGCTATGTTGTGAGTTCAAGGCTAGTTCCAGTCTCAAAAAAACATACACAGAATCCACCAAAAAAAAAAAAAAAAAGTATTAACACATCAGGGAAAGAAAAAAACATGTATGGATAAATATTTTAATAGTAAATTTATTGAGACATCATAAAATTAAGAGAAGTCATCTTTGGCCTCTACCATTACAAAAGGTGCTCTGAGTGGCACCGGTAACCTCCAGACCTGTATCAGCACAGCAGACTGCTGCTTGGTGACCTGGGATGCTGGGACTGCTGCATGAGCATTTGCAATGTCTTCTCCAAGGGCAGTGGGTTTTCTGCCGTATGCATCCTCTGTGATCCCCTCTGTAAGGGTCGGACCATCTGTGGGGAAAACATCATATTTTTTGCCCTGAAGTATGCATACTTTTTAACAGATTTTGTATATCTGGTTCACTAGGTTGAAAGCACTTTAAATGTCCTGCTTTCAAAATAGGACTAAGATTTCCTTTCCTGTAGATTACACTGATGGGCTAATCCCAATTATGTCAGCAGGTGTTTCTTCAGCAATACCAATAGCAGTGACATCACACATCTATCTGCGTGCTGGGTCTCTGGTGGAACAGGGGGCTCCCACAGTGCAGGGAGCAGACTCGGGGGGCTGGGCTACAGTTCATTTGTTATTTGAACTGCTTGCAAAATTCAGTGATGCACCTTAGACTTCTCTGCAGAGAAGCCAAAGACTGCAGACAGCACTCACAGCAGAAGCCCAAGAGCATAACGAGGGTGGGGCAGCCCACCTCTGTCTTTGGAGGAGCTCTTGGTTGGCTATGCAAGGTAAAAGCAGCATTGACCTCTTTAGATTTGAGGGGAAAAAGAGAAATTAACAAGAAGACAGCCTGGAGAATGAATTTGCACTTGTTAGTATTAGCAATGAATGTCACAGAAAGGGCAAAATATGCTATGAGGGCTGAAAATATAGCTCAGCAACACAGTGCTTGCCTGGCAAGCACAAGGTCCTGAGTTCAACTCCTGATATCAAAACAAAACAAAAAATGTGCCTGGGAATGTTAGCTGATGATGCTATGAAGCCATTAGGACAAATGAGAAACTTAAAACTAGGTATCAAGAATCCAAAAACACCTTACATGGTGGTATCTAAGATCACGTTTACTGAGGTTACAGACACAATCAAACCCCAGCAGGCTGAACGCTTCAAGGTCCTTGCGCACTCCCTTTGAAGCCATAAGCAGTTCAGCCTGGCACTCAGGAGCTGCGCTGACAGAGACAGAGCTCTCTGTGCCTGCTGGGCTGTCAGCCCAGGGACTTGTGGCAAGGCAGCTGCTCTAGGCTTCAGCTTCTTCTCCTGTACAATGCAGAGGATGAGCTCATCTACTCCCCAGTGTCGTTCAGTGACATGAAGAGGTGCATTCCGCCCACTGCACCCATGAAACACAATACTTATATTTCTATTCAGACACAATTCACCACCTTCCTTCCTGGAGCACTGAAATGTATTCTTGGCACCAGAAAGACTCTTAAGAATCCTAGGGAGAAAACTTAAATTGTACAGAATCTACTTGACCCAGTTACTCTCCACGGAGCCTGGGAGTAGACCTCCGTGGCCTGCTGGCAGATATGGTTGGAGTGGGCAGGGGTTATTTGCTACTCTATGGGACCCTTTTGTCCCTACAGGGTCTAGCAAGGCAATCTCTACTCACATTTTTCAGGAAACAAAATCAAACCCCTGAGTGTTCTTTGAGTAAAAACATAAATGCAGTTCTCTTGGTTCTTTTGGGTATGCTCTTTCTTATTCATGGTGAATGTTCGCAACACATAACAATTACATTCATGCTGGGGAATTGGTATGTACCTATATCACATTCTTTTCTTTTTTAAGAAAAATTTAACAATGGTTGCATTACATAAATTCATCATCAAATCAGTATAGAATAACAGACATAGGTACATAAGACTGACCAAATAATTAAACATTGACATTTTCAATAAAAATTAATTTTTTTAATTCTTCCAAATGCATTTTGTATTTAAGTCAGTCTTCTAAAAAAAAGTTATAGTGGTTGAGAATGCAGAAAACACAAGGTCCTGAGATTGATTGCTGAGATTTTGAGTCCTTACACTAGGGAGACTATACGATATTTGCATATATAGGTCTGGTTTATTTCACTTATGAGTATATGTTCGAGATAAATCCATTTATATATAAAGTCTTCTAGTTTATCATTCCTTATAGCTACGTAATATTCCATTTTATGAAAATACCACATCTTTTTCAACCATTCGTCAGATGATGGGCATTTTGGCTGTTACCAGGATTTGGTTATCACAAATTGTGCTGCTATGAACATAGGTGCACAGATATCACTATGATATGATGTTTTCAGTTCTTCTGGAAAAATTCCCAGTAGGGAGATAGCTGGATTGAATGGGATTTCCAGTTCTAGTTTTTTAAGGAGTCTCCACACTGCTTTCCATAATGGTTGCACCAGTCTGCGCCTATATCACATTCTGATCATCTTTATTCCACTCCCCTTTCTACCCATTCCCAGAACCCTTCCCAGCTTACAAAGACTACCACCTAATTTCCTATATGTCTCTTTTATTTTGTTCCTTCAATTATTTATGTTCTAGGTGCATTATTTCTGAGCCACCTGCCTTTTTCTCTCTCCTGCCTTGAAATTTGATAGTAATAAATAGGCTGAGAGCGAAGCTGTGATTATCTGCCCAAAGTAACGTGGCACCCTTTTAAGAATCATAGCCATAGAAAAGAAATGAGCGGGTCTCTTAGCATGGAATAAAACTCTCTGCACTTCATAAAACCTAAGTTGACCTTCAGCTCCGTGCCCTGGGCAGCAGTAGTGCCTGCTGTCTGGGGCTAACTTCCCTTGGGAGCTGCTCACTGCAGGAGGAGGTGACAGGCTCTCTTACAGCCCATCCATCTCTTTAGCACTAATCTTTTTTCATGGTGTCTCTGAATCTTCAGATACTTTTTCTTTCTTTGTCCTGTGAGACTTCGGTCTTTTCTCAGTTAGGAAGGACACTGTGATGATATGGGCAGGAGGCAGTGTGGGCCTGAGGGGAAAAGCTGTTTCCTGTCCATCTATTAGTGTCATGTATGCATCTCTGAGCTCCCATGATCCTTTGCCTGAGCTCACATCAGTCAGTGGCTCTCCTCACTCACTTGTGTGGGCCAGTCCCACAGGCTGAGGGGGACAGAGAGTTGCTGCTTAAGAAATGTTCTGCTTCTGCTACTCACTTCGACCATTCTGTAGCTCACTGCTTTTGCTAGAGAGGCCTCAGGTCTTTGTGGTCACTAATGAAAAGCTCTAATATGCTCCAAAGACTCTAGAAGATTCCCTCTAATCCCTAGGTTGAGAAGTCAGAGGTACTGATTGATTTGCTGTGACCTGTTTGCTGTCTTTGGGTTTGTGTTTTTAGAAATGATATTTGACTTTCTGTGTGCTTCCTTCTTAATGAGCTGCATTCAAAACAAATGCTATAGGATCTGATGTGTAGGAAAGCCATTCACTGTTCAAACACTCACTCTCTGCTGACATTCAGCTCCATGCCTTCTGCCACACATCGATGTCTGTAGAGACCTCAACAGGTCTGAGAAAACACTGACCAATTTAGCCTTTCCAGTGATGGTATAGAATGAAGACAATTTCTCTAACACTAATTCTCAAGGTGTTTCATTTTAAGTCATATTATATTTCACTTCCACTGTTACTCAGCTTGGGCCCTGGCTTATGTGAAAAGCACTGACTGTGTTAGGGCAAATGAGCCATATTTTGAGAGAAGTGAAATTAGAATCAGTGACACAAGTGAAATGAAGATGGCGACGTTGATGTGTGACATCCAAGATCAAGGGAAGAGTTGGAAAAAGTACTGGTTGGGGAAGCACCTGGCTTCTGAGTCCAGTTCTGCCATCAACAGTGGTGGGGCTGTGGGAAACTTCAATAGTAGTTTCTTTCTTTCTTTCTTTCTTTCTTTCTTTCTTTCTTTCTTTCTTTCT
>PVJA010016435.1:0-43443 GCA_004027025.1 Myocastor coypus
CCCCTCCCCTCCCCTCCTCCCCTCTCTGTCTCTCTTTTGGTGCCAAGGTCTCTTTTCTTTCTTTACATAGCATAGGAGTGTTAGGAAGACCCTTTCATCTCTTAAAATCCAACTCATGAGAGTCTTAGGGGTAACAGCACTGAGTTTTGCCAAAGGCTTATGCAATAATAAAAGGAAAGGTAGTAACCACTGAATTATGCAGGGTGAATTATGCAGGTGATGGACTTTTTTTTTTTTTTTGCTGTTTTTGTTTCCTATATTTTTCTTTTCTATTTTCCATCTGTTGCTCACAATCGGTCATTTCACTGTTCATTAGTCTTTTTACCAGAGGGCTGGGAATTATTTTGAAACTCCAAAGTCTTTAAATGTTCCATCTAGTTTGCAATTTAATTGAGATTTTGTTTGTTTATTTCTGTCTCTGTGGGTTACAACAAGCCATTTCCAGCTTCAAAGAGTACTTCAGAGAAGGAATGGCTTTTGAAAACCATCCAATCCAGTAGTACCGGGAAATGTTAATTGAGGGGGAGAAAGAAGTAGATCAAATCCCAGATTTTCTCAAAATTAAAACACATTCCTTCACTAAGGTCACTGTCTATTACAATGTGACCGATTGGAAGTTAGTTTTACAAAGGCTTATCAGAAATATTGATGTAAAAAAAAAAAAAAAGAACTATTGTTGTAAAGTTCTGCATCAGTTTTTGAAAAGTTGTTTTGCATATCTTTAAATTTTGATGAAAATTTCTCCTGTCTTTTGTCATACTGTATGCCTTCCAGGCATTTTTCTTTAAAGCTATGCTACACAGTAGCAAGCTTTTCAATCATCTCTCTTCTTTGATTATATTTAAGAAGTACTTTTTCCTTCTGTAAAACTATTCATAAAAATTTATAGAACACATCACTCACTATAAAGATAGAAGAATTGAGAAGAAACAGAGAAAAAAATCATGTCCTTTGAAGATTCAATTTGTATCTTGAATATATCCAAAGGGCTGGTGCTGGAGATATTAATAATAATGATATTAATATCAATATAATAATATTAATAATAAGATCAAGTTACTATTATTACTAAGTGGTCAATTCTTCATGCTTAAGCATGGTCAAAGGAAGTTAGGTCTCATGGATGCTTTCTTTAATAGATTTTCAAGGTCCTGGCTCCTCCTCTTTCTTCTTCATGATAGCCCTCAGGTAGGTATCTTCTTTTGCAGACTCCTCCATAATGCACTAGGCAAACATAAAGCTCACCGGAACTGTTCACGGGCTGAAAACATGACCTAAAATAAATGTTTTATTTTTCTTAGCTCTTAAAATTTTATCTACGTTATTTCATTGTAGTAGCATAACGCTGAGAAATGGAGATGATAACTAACATTTTTTAGACCATACTCATCTAATTTGTTGTTTGCTATAGTTGGCACTTTCATTTGAATTTTCTGCAGTCAAACATCACACTTTTCAATAGCCTATGACTCAGTGTAGGAAAATAATTGCCTGTGTTTCTAGTATGATTGCCATACTGGCTGACATTTACTTCTTTGGGCGAGTTAAAGACTAAAGCTTTAAAAGTGAAAGAAAGATACAAAAATAGAACAGTTTTAGTATTGACAATTTTTTTTTTTTTACCTGAAGGGCATTGTTCCATGCTGAGTGCATGTACATATGTGTGCTTGTTCATGTGTATGAATATGCACATATTTGTCAATTCCTCAATTTCTCTTTTGCGATAAATGTAATTTCAATTTCTTTGGGAAAATGGAGTAGCCTACATAGCAGTTTATTAGTTTGCCATTCATAAAATTGTCCATCTCCTTTCAATGAATTCAGAAATGTTTCTCAGGAACTAACAACCTGTTTCTTCTTTATTAGTTGATCATAGAATTCAGACAAAAATATACATGAAACATTTAAGCAAAAGCCATCTAAAACACATCTTTCTCTATTCTGACTATTATCATAATTATACTCCTTTTGAGTAACTTCTTCCCAGTCCTACTGTAAGAGATAGCATGGCAAACCTGGCTGGGGAAATGAGCAGAATCTGCCAACTACAAGATCCTATGGCAACATCAGGATGGCATAGGTAGAACTTCTCACGAGCTCCTATGAGATGTGGAGAGCAAAAAATACCAGACAACATAGGGAGCCACTACTGTGAATTCCCACACCATGTTTTCCAGAGACAATGTACACCTTTATTTTTGCTTTTACCTTCTTTCCTGCTTGTTGGCCCAAGTTCACTCTTCAGAACTAGTTTATCCTATATCTGTTCATTGCACATTTTTTCAAATAAAATTTTGGCACCACTTTTGTCACTTCCAATTCTTTGCTCAGGACAAGAAGAACCTCGAATGCTTTTACTGTGTATGACTTTCCTAAAGAAGCTATTGTTTCGAATTCCCAGTGCAGAAAGAAAGAAGGAAAGGAAGAAAGAAAAAAATAAAGAAAGAAAGAAAGAAAGGAAGAAAGAAAGAAGGAAAGAAAGAAAGAAGGAAAGGAAGGAAGGAAGGAAAGTACCCAATAACATTCCCTTTTTTAGAAGGTATTCCAGTCTTCTTTCCTACTTTGATATTCACAAACTTTATATTCAAACTAGACGATTATGTTGCCTTTTCAAAACCTGTCCCCAGTCTCTTGGATTCCTGAAGTGGTCCACTTCTACCTCAAAACCATGTCTAACTTTTTTGGGGGAATGGGGGAGGGGGATGGGTCTACAGGGTGTTCAAAGTCTCACTACTAGATCAGACTCATAATGACCCAACTGTTTACAGTCTCCCAAGAAATGGCATTACCACCACACCCGGTTTCAATTTCTGTCTCAGTGCACCCAGGGTTGGGGTTGGGGATGGCATGGCAGATCTAGGAATTGAAAGTTGAGAAGGAATTTTTTTTTTTTTTTTTTTTTTTTGCTGGCTCAGGGTGCCTTCCAGATGGGTCTGATAAGGTACATATCTATTTTAAAATTTAGTTTGTACATCTCTGCTAAATTCTCCTACTTTACAATTACTCTTTTTACTCTATGCAACCAAAATACAATGCCCTCAAATTACTGTAATATCATTGTCTATGAATTAAATTTGTCTCACTGTTCTGGCAAAGATGGCTACATTCCTGTTTGTGAGGGAATAATGACTGTAGTTACATTCGTCACCTGATGCAGCATGTGCAAACAAACTAAAAGTGTGACAAATGCCATGTCTGTTAACCAAATTATTCTCAAACAAATATGTTTATGTACTGAGGTACCACTGTATGGAAGTAAGTCAATTTTAATAAAAAAATATCAAACTGTGAAAATCCTTGCTGTTAGATGTTCAGGGAAGCATTGCTAAGAGTTACAGAAGAAAATACTTTATGCACAATTATTGGAACCTGATCAACTCGCCATATTAAACTTTCCTACACTACAGTTCTTCAGTATAATTCATTTCTTAAATGAGAGCATTCCATACATATCTCTACCACAATGTCACTTAGGGAAGATAAGGCACCACATGTAATTAAAATTCCTTGTTGACAATGAGAGTATTTTGTCATAAGCAACAGAAAAATATTTACTAATAAATTTATTTTTTAATTGCTTAAATAAAATTAGTGAATTATGTCAAAATATAGTGAAGATCTCATTACTGTAAGTAGGCAGGAGAAATTTTCAGTTTTATAGGAGGTACCCAGAGTCAACTGAACCATGAAATAGAACTTTCAATTGAGGGAGAGGAAATTAAAGATTAAAGACTAAAACTTCAGCATCTAAACAGGCTCCTGAAAAATGTACTGAGAGAACTACTTAGGGAATAAAGTCTAATTCTAAGTTAAAAATACTTTTAATAATGATGTGGACTTTAGTTAATTAACATGAAAAGATCTCTAATTGGAGCCAAGCAAGATGCATGGAAAACACCGAGGTGGTTTCTGATAAGGATAAATAGGATTCTTTCCAATCAAGTGATGCAAGCTGCCTTTGTGGGATTTGTAGTTTTTACTCTTTCCCTACTTTATTTCAGCTTACTTATTTCATTTTAATAATTGATTTCTAGAGCCTTAAATAGATCAGTTCAATTGACTTTAAATTGATTGATTTTGCCTGGCAGCTTTCTAATACGTGAAGATTAGTGGATTACATCCCAGGAGAAGAATCTTGCATTGCTTGGGGATGAGATTTTAAGAAGGCTGGCTTTTTAACCCAAAAAGTAATTAAAGTAGCATAGGTTTTATGTAGTATTGATCAATTAATTGCCCTCTATTCTGAGGCTGCAAACGGAAACTCTGATCTATATCAAACTGATAGATGTACAACAAAGACTTAACATCTCCTGAGAGCAAAGAATCCGTGAGCCCCCAAATAGCACTATAATGATAGCAGTGTGTTTTCATGCATGACTGAAAGTAAAGGAACACCTATTTCTTTGGGCTTGATCAGATTTTCAGTTGTAATGAAGGAGATGGAAATTATAATACATAGTTTTACTGAAGTGTAATTAGGCAGGCCCATCAAAAATGAAAATGAGGCAATGCCAAATACTATAAATCAAACCACTCAGGAAGAATAAGGGAGATGGCAAGACAGAAAGAGACTGATTATCAAGTACAAAAATTAATTATATAGAATAAATGTCCTTATGTTTTCTAACATTTGAAAGTAACTAAAACTAACAGTAATGTAGTGTATACTTCAAAATAAGTGGGAGAAAGAATTTTGATTCTTTCCAAAAAATGGGGGCCAGCCAAACAGTTCAGCAGATTAAAGCACCTGCAAGCAGGTGCAGGGGCTGGGGGTTCGATCCCTGGGCCTGCTGTGCTGGCCCTGTGCCTGGGGCATGCTGAGATAGCAATTGTTACTGGGCATGGTGGCACCAGCCTGTAATCCCAGCTCTTGGGAGGCGGTAAATAGGAGAATCACTACTAGTCCGATCTAGTAGTGAGACCCTGAACATTGTGCAGATCCTTCCCTAAAATATAGAAAAAAAAGACAAATATTTGATATTATAGGTGAGCTACTTGTCCTGGTGTTATTTTACATACTTCCCTATGTATTAAAATAATCACAGTATATTTTATAATCAGCATCTATCAATTAAAATCTTTTAGAAATATATTACTTTAAAATTGTAAATAAAGTGCATTTTTTGAGACTGTGAAGATGTTATGACACTATTCCAAAATCTTTCAGCTGGCTAAGAAAAGTAGAGATCAGTATGCTTAAAATACTGTTGCAATATCTTCAATAAAACATTGGCCAAAAAAACTAACAAAAACACTATGCACCACCACAGGCAGAATTTATTGCTGAAATACAAGCATAGTACAACCTGTGTAAATCAATATAACAAACCATATTAGCATAATGGTGGAAAAATATATTCTTTAAAAAGCCTTTGACAAAACTCAAGACCTCATGATAAACTACAAACACATTGGAAATGAATACTACAACAAATGCCATATATTAAGCTTCCACAGTTTGTGCCATACATAATAAAGATAGGCAGAAAGTTTTTCCTCTAATATGAAGAATAAGAATGCTGCCTATTTTGCCTCATATAGTCAATATAGGAGTAGAAATCTTACTGGAGAAATTATACAGAAACAAAAAATTAAAAGAAGTAGAATCATCATGACTCACAAATGATGTGATTTTATATGCTGAAAACTGTGGCAATGTACATACACACCAACACAAGAGAAATGATGAATTCAAGAAAATTATAGGTACCATGCCAGTGATACTTCTGTTGCTATGACAAAAGATCTAGCACCTCAAACTTAAAGGAGATTTTTACTGTTGGTCAGAATTTCACAAGTCAGCTAACTCCAAACCGGAAATGACCTAGTGGGAGGTCAGGTCAGGTCAGAGATATGGTTCTCAGCTCTTACAAATAGGCTCCACCTAGTGACAGTACATTTGGCTGCAAATTTATCAGTAGATTATTCAGCAGGTTGACACTGAAGATTCAATGTCTTCTAAAAACATTCAATGTCTTATAAAAGCCACACCTCTGAACATAGAGATGGTTCTAAATTGTTGCAGACACCAAGCTTTCTTGTTTTTTAAAATCAATTTGATTCTTATTAACTGAAAATGAATGATTTCAAAATTACATTGAAACAATAATTATACTGTTAATAGCATAAAAAAATAAAATATTTGAAAGTTGGCCTGCTAAAGAAAAGACAAATACAGTGAAAACTGCAGGATATTTTTGAAATTAAAAGGACATATATTCACTTAATGTGGAAATACATTGGTGTATATAGCCTAGAAGATTTCATATAGTTAACACAGCAAGACGACCCAAAGATATATACTGATTTAATAACATGTCTATCAAAATCCTAGTGATAGTTTTCATAGAAATAAAGAATTGCTCAATATTCATATAGAATGCAAAGAAAATCTAAATAGTCAAAACAGACTCAAATCAGAAAAGCAAATTGGAAATCTCATATTCTCAGCTTATAATGAACAAATAACCTTCAGAGTAGTAAAGTACTTATATAATGATAAACATATGAATCAATAGATTAAAAAAGAGAACCAGGAAGAGATCGCACATTGTTATTACTAATATCCCTTATGCTGTACATTATGTTATTAAAACTTACCTCTCTTTGCTAATTGTATATTTGGCCCAACAATCATCCACTTTCAACTAATTGCTAAATTATGTGTACTTCTATGAGTTTGACTTTATTACATTCCATGAACTGTGAAACCGAATGGATATGTCTTTTATATCCAGCTATGTTTGCTGTGTTGGTTAATCATGCCAGTTTGAAAAATTTAAAAGCTCAACTAAATTGCCTCAGCAATTCCACACCTTACCATGTAGAAGAACCACTCTGATGTGATTTGTCATTCAAAGTTATGAAGGGAAAATGAGAGAGAAGGGAGTTTTCCATTTTTTTCGAGCTCCAGTCTTTGCTTTCAGCTTAGACATCATCACCTGGCTTCTAGGGCAGACTCTTGGCTTCTTCCTTGGATCCTTCAGCCTGCTCGTGTAGACTCATCACCCTTCATTGCAGATCCATTGGCCACTTGATCAGGACTTGCACAGAACACTGCTGTGTGTTCCAGACCTTGGACTGAATTATTCAATCTCCAGTGTGCAGTTGTCTTCGGCTTACTTCCTCTTCCAATTCTGTGGCTGTCAAAAGCCAATGTTACAATTTCTTATACATTTGTACATCTTGTGTGGTTTCAGTTTCTCTAGTACAACCCTAGTAAAACTCTGACTGAGAGGTTTACGTAGTGTCTTCCATATTTATTCACCTTGTCACAAATGATAGGGTTTACTCTATCTATCTATCTGTCTGCCTGCCTGCCTGCCTGCCTGCCTGCCTGTCTGTCTGTCTGTCTGTCTGTCTGTCTAAATGCCTGTCTGCCTATCTGCCTATCTGTCTATTTGTCTCTCTATCTGTGCATCATCTGTCTGTCTATTTGTCTATCTGTCCAGATTTTCATGTCTTCTTTCTATTTAAAATCCATACTCAGTCCATTTCATAATAAATATATCCATCCAAATATATATCATTTACTTACAAAGAAATAAAATTATAGTTATTTTCAAATGGATGAACAGGAATACACTCTGTGTAGACCTAAGAATAAAGGAAAAGAGTTTTCAAGATGATTAATAAAAAGGGAGTGTTTTTAAAAAATGGTGTTTTAGAAGCTACCTATTCACATATTTATGATTTAGGTTAGAGATTTACTTTTCACTATATACAAAACTAACTCAAAAAATAAAACAAAGATGTTGAATAGAGCAAAATATATGAAGGTATTTTCATTGGCAGGCATCATATGTCTTGGCTTTACTTTCCTGATAAACAAAATGAGGGATATAAACTACCTGGGATGAAAAACAGTGCCAACATATGTTTGAAGCAATCAGACAAATCCAAAACAATTACTCCCTGACCTAAGGGACCGGAGAAGGGCTTCACAAAGTCTGTTTCCTAAGAAAAGAAAAAGCTTTAGTTTGTGTCAATGAGAGACCAAGAAAAAATTTTGAAAGAAAACATAAGGAGCACACTTTATGGCTTTGCATATTATGAATTTTACATAGTATCTCAAAACAAATTCAAGAAGTAGAAAATTGGAAACATCAAAATTTAAACATTCTGTGACTAAAGACACTATCAAAAAATGAAAACACCACCTAAAAAAAGGAGAAAATGTGTATGAAGCATATACATATATAATACTTATTATATATAATAAGGATAATATTAGAACATGTAAAACCAACTTATGTTTAGAAATTTAAAATTTAGAAGATATGTATTACACACACAAATTAATTATGAAAGCCGGGCATGGTGGCTCATGCCTGTAATCCCAGCACTTGGGAGGCTGAGGTAGGAGGATTGGTACAAGTTCGAGACCAGCCTGGGCTACAGAAGTGAGCTCAAGGCCAGCCTCAACTGCGTAGTGAGACCCTGTCTCAAAAAAGCAAAAAACAAAAAACAAACCCACAAATTAATTATAAAATTAAAAGTGGACCACAAAGGTTCCATTTAACGCTGCTATTCCGTTTATGGCATCTTCCTAAAAGAATTTTTAAAAAACATCATAACACAGTGATAAATACACCACCATGTTGACAGTAGCACAATTTTTAATGGATAAATCTTGGAAAAAGCCAAAATGCCAATCAACCTATGAAGAAGCTGTGTTTCTCATGCATTGAAATACTAGCCAGCCATAAAAACAATAAATGAGGCATTTCTAGGTAAGAGGATAGACACCAAGGCCATAGTTTCTCTCTTTCTCTCTCTCTCTCTCTCTCTCTCTCTCTCTCTCTCTCTATCTATCTCTCTCTGTCTATCTTTCTCTGTCTCTCTGTCTTTCTGTCTCTCTCTCTCTCTCTCTCTCTCTCTCTCTCTCTCTCTCTTTTGTATTTTTAGGAGAGGGTCTACAGAATGTTCAGGGTCTCACTACTAGATTGGACTCATAGTGATCCATCTGTTCACAGCCTCCCAAAACCTGCAATTACAGATGTGAGCCACCACTCCCAGTCTCAATTGCTATCTCAGTTCACCATTCTTATTGCAGGCACTTTAATCCGCTGAGCTATTTGGCTGGCCCTTGAGACCATAATCTTAAGAGAAGTAGATTTACTACACATATCACATTATGTCTCTGGTGTAAGAACCAACTGTATAAAGAAGGATCAGAATATATACATGATATTACAAAATAGGAAGGAAATTATAAGACGGGAAGGAGGACAAGGGAGAGGGAAGGAAGAGTAGGAAAAGAAAAAAAAAACAGAAAACAAGACAACAATGGAAACAAAGGTTCTATAAATAATAAGGGGAAGAAGGGTTGAAGGTAGTTCATAGGAATTGAAAAAAAAAAGAAAAAACTGAGATAAGTAATGTACGGGTACAAAATCCCTATGATGAATGTGACCACTATGTATATTTGCAATGTACCAACAAATGTTTAAAAGGAAATAAATTCTGGCATAATATAATAAGCAGGAACCCAGGGCATATTATGAAATTTGAAATAACTCAGTAATCACTGGAAAAATACTGTATGATTCCACTTAAAAATGCACATAATGTACTGATACTCAGAGATACAGAAATAGAATCCTAGTGAGCAGAGACAGAAATGAAATGATGATTGGATATTACTGTTGGTTTGCAACACAATTTAGCTGGAAATGAAAGATCTCCAGAATTATAGGCTGGAGATGGGACACAGCACTGTACTTAGCATAGTGAATTTACAGATTATATGTAAACCCACTGAATAATGCATATAGAAACATAACAATGTTCTAGAGAACTCATGAGTTCCTTTTGGAAACAACCTGAGCTACATCATTTTCCCATAATTCATTCTCATGTAGATGATCTAAGAACACTACTTTGTATTCTAATACAGTTTTTATTGATATTTTCAAGCCATTTCTGTAGTTGTCCAAAGTTACTGTTTTATGAATGCGTGGATATGAGTGCATCTGTGTGTGTATGTGTTTGTAGTAAAATGTCATACCTTCCCCAGAAATATGAAGCACTCAATATACGGTTTTACAGACCAGGAAGTTGAACAGGTAGGGTGTGGGAGGAACTGTTTTCCACAAATTTCTGAATTCTCTATATCAGGAGTAAAACTTCACCTTCTCTCAATGATCTGCAGCTACAACTAAAGTACATAAATCCAGAATTTTTAAGTTTTTGTCTGAGTAACAAATATTCAGGTCACATTCAAAGAGGTGTTCAGTTAACATTCGTTTACCTTCAAAAATCTTATCTGTAATCATGATGTTTAGACAGAAACCTCATATCTCTGTCTGTTATCTTCGTACCATTACATTGTATACCCTCAAAAACCGCATCGTACATTTCACTGAGGCATCAAATTTCTATTTCCGTTTTTTCATCCTTTAGGACTTAGATTATTTCAGGTTTGCCACTGGACAGAGAAAATCATGGTAAATTAAATGTAAAAGATTTCTTCCTCCTCAAGTATCTCCTTTAAAAAGATTTAAATAGCAATTTAGTTTTCTTAAGCAAGAACCAAGTAAATAACTTGTAACAGTAGCAATTACAATTTCATGGAAAAGGAAAAGGGACATAGCTTAATGGCACTGTGCCTGCCTGACAAGCACAAGGACCTGAGTTCAATGCACAGTACATAAAAGCAACGACAAATAAACCAAGGCAAAAATAGTTAACGTTTTAGGACATAACTGATATGCATTGGATGGAAAAAAGAAAAAAAAAACTTTTAATACTTAAAGTCAGAACAATTGTTAAATTCAGAGCAGAATCATAGGATTTCCCGCTTATTTTATTAGATGTGCCACTGAAGTGACAGTGTCCTTCTTGCTTATAAAACAAAGGGATGTCAATCCACATGTAGTTAAAGGCTAAAGAAGGAAAGGCCAAAGCCCAGGCCATGTAGGTGCTGTCCAACTAAGAGGGTATGCTTTGTAAATCTGAGGATGAACATGTGAACATCACTTAACCCAGTGGTGATATCCGCTTTGTTGTTGCTGAGGTGATGCAGGTTATCAGTAGGAGTAAAGAACAGAGAAGCATGTAAGACACAAAGGAAGTGAAGGCTTGGAAACGATACCTCAGACAGTGCCCTCAACTCGAGGACTTATATGCAGTCAGTGTTCCCTTTCTTCAAAGAGATTTACAACTTAGAATAGATAAAGAAAAGTAATTTTAAAACATTTCTTCTCAGACATCTTTAAAAATATATTTATTTAGGGGAGGTTGAAAATATATATTTATTATGGCAAAGGCATTTTTTTTTTCCTATTTCTTATCCTCCTTTATCAGCTTTCTGCCTTGAGTACTTCCTTAGCTGTATACCTTGAAAAAAAGAAGTGACACATTCATTCAGAAATATATGCTGGTAATCTTTTAGAACTTAAAAATAAAATTTATGTTTTCTGATAGTATAATACTGTACTAAAATCTGGTGATTAGGGGCTGGGGAGATAGCTTCGTGGAACAAGTGCCTGCCTGGCAAGTTCACCGTGGTGAGTCCAAACCCTGGTCCTGAAAGACAAAAAAAAAACAGCAACAAAAACCTGAGCCTGGCATGGTGGCGCATGCCTGTAATCCCAGTACTTAGGAGGCTGAGGCAGGAGGATTACTTCGAGTTCGAGACCAGCCTGGGCTACAAAAGTGAGCTCAAGGTCAGCCTCAACTGCATAGCGAGATCCTGTCTCAAAAACATTAAAAAAAAAAAAAATCCGATGATTAGTGCCTGATAGTGTGGTAAATATTTGTATATAAGTTTGGCTTCTTCAGTAGAAGAACATAGAGTTGTGAAATAAAACATTTTCCTCAATGAAAAATATTAAGAACTTACTACAGTGAGGAAAATGGTGATGTCACTAAATAACTCCAAAGAAATGATTGGAATTTGACTGTTCAATGTTTTCAAAATAAGCAGAAATATGGAGTTTGTTGAGTTTTTAATTACATTAATACTTTGGGCCGGGCGTGGTGGCTCACGCCTGTAATCCCAGCACTTGGGAGGCTGAGGCAGGAGGATCGCTGCGAGTTCGAGACCAGCCTGGGCTACAAAAGTGAGCTCAAAGCCAGCCTGAACTGCACAGTGAGACCCTGTCTCAAAAAGCCAAAAAAAAAAAAAAACCAAAAACAAAAACAAAATACTTTGGTACTAAACTTTTATTTTAGTCATCTTTCTTTTTTTTTTTTTGCAGGACCGGGGTTCAAACTCACAACCTTGCACTTGCCCAGCAGGCACTTGTGCCTTGGAGCTATCTCCCCAGCCCCTATTTTAGTCATCTTTCTAATAGAATATATATATATATATATATATATATATATATATATATATATTACTTCAATATGTCTATTAGTGATTTTCACATTACACATATAATTATATAATTATTACAAAACCAAAATCATCTATGTAGCAAAAAGAAACAGAAATTTCACTCATGTCCTAATAGTTTACTCCTTGGCTTATGTCCCAGGGCTATTACACTATCACATGATAGCAGATTAATTACATCATATCATGAGATGTGATAGTTGTTTCACCATGATTGTGTTAGAAAGTCATCTAGAACTGAGAGCTTTAGCAGAATTCAAAGAAACAATGTGAGGTTTATATTTTTATGTCTCTAAATTCAAATTTATACATTTATTTCATTAGATGGCAGCTAAAACTGATGTTACAACAAATCATTTTAGAAGAATATATCGTTATAATATGAATGTGAAGATTTAAATTCCATACAAATATATTGAAATACCTGGGTCATAAGTCCAGGTCATTCTTGATGAGAAATAAGCTTTAAAACCTACATATAAAATTCATTATTAAGGCTAATTAATTTTTCAAACTCAGAACAAGTCTTAGTAGCTTTCTACTTAAGCATATGGTTTAATGATACTTTAAATATTAATTAATGAATTACAAATCCTGGAAGATTGTTAAAATATATTTTATCAGATAACCAAACCATAGTATGACATTCATTTTATCCACAAAATGCCTCAGATCCTAATATTAATTTTTTCCTAGTGCAGACACCATTAATTTTTCTATCACATGCTCAAATATGTATGAGAATTACATAAAGTAAAATTCAGTTCTACCATTGAAAATGACATTTCTTATACATTTAATAAGAGAACATGTACACTTTTCAAGAGCTTCAGTATTTTTGAAGATATATGTCACATGTTGGACTTAGTAAAATATCAATCAATTTTCAATAATTAAAATCACATAGAGAATCTGTAACAATACCAAACTAGAAAAAAAGATAAAAATATAGAAGAAAACTCCCCCAAAATTTAATATGTTAAATACTTTTTATCCTTATATGGATAAGAGAAAACTTAATCAGAAAAATTTTAGTGATGTTTTGAATTGGTTCCTAAGACTGCATAACCTATCAAAATTTGAGCAACACAACACAGAACTCAAAGAGAAATTCATTTCCCTATAAACTTATACAATAAACAAAAAAGATCTGAAGTATCACCTTAAGTTCAGGGAATTGAAAGACGCAACACCAATAAACTAACAATAATATAGTTTCAGAAAACATTCAAATCTTTTAAAAGAATTATTTGTCCTTTGCATATCAGCAGTGTCAACCACTTAAATGACTAAATTTGATTTCAGTTGGAATAATTGCTCTCTGCATGGCTATTTTCCCACCTCCATAGTCCTCTGACACTGCAGTAAAGAGATTCAGATGTATAATTAACCTACTTCATTTTAAAAGCTTTACTTGAGTATTTGAAAAGAGCGTCCAAAAAATGATTGTCTAAATTAAGGAATATTAGCTGGACGTGGTGGCACACACCTGTAATTCCAGCACTTGGTTGGCTGAGGCAGGAGGATCAGTGCGAGTTTGAGAACAGCCTGGGCTACAAAAATGAGCTCAAGGCCAGCCTGAGCTGCATAGCGAGACCCTGTCTCAAAAAAAAAAAAAAAAAAAAAAGAAGAAGAAGAAGAAAAAACAAAGGCATAAGCTATTACTATAGGAGGGGAGGAAAAAGAAATAACAATGAAAAGAAGGAAGAAAGGAAGAGAAAGAAAGAAAGAAAGAAAGAAAGAAAGAAAGAAAGAAAGAAAGAAAGAACAAAGCAAACAAGCAAGGCTGAGCATGAGGCAAACACTGAAAGTTTGAGGCAGTCACCTGAGAAATCCCATAATTCTTATTTTATACTTACATGCTCCATTTCCTAACTGAACAACCAAGATGTAGCATTAATCCTAGTATCAAGGGATTTCAAGGCAGAAATCCCAAGTGGGAACTTCTATGCTCATTGAGCCCCACAGATTAATATGGAACACACCCGTGAAAGCAATCAGTAAAAAAAAAAAAAAAAAAAAAAAAAATTCCACTATATTTCCAATTGTAAAACATCTACAGTTTTTCACATTCGTGTGAAATTTTTGAGAGAACCACAGAGACAAATATCTTCACTCATGTCATTACCTCTCTAAAACATTATGATTTTGTGTCTTGTAAAATTGGTAAGTAATGTTTTGAAATTCACTCACAGTCACAACAGCGAGAAGGAGAGGGAGTTGCTGCTGCCATCTAGCAGGAGAAGCCCGGGATGTCGTGGAACCTACGGTCCACAAAACATCAACAGGACATAGAGTAATGGAACTAAGAAATTCTGACCTACACTGAGGCATGCCAAAAGGAAGTATTATACAGGAAAATAAATGTCGAGAACAGCAGGTTTCAGTTTCAGGTTTCAGGTTTCAAGCAGCAAAAATTCAGAGAACTCACCTTTTCAGGAAATGCCCAATCATTTGTCACTAGAATCTGAGACATCCCTTCATCTTTGCCCTACTCTGCCTAGGGAACGAAAAAATCAGTGATGGTCTATGCATGTGATTTGGAGAGAGAGCTGGTGGCTCTGAAGCAGGAATTCCAGGCCTGCTATGTAGAAGCAGTGAGCACTTGGCTTACTTTTAACTCACCAAACTTGAAGTTGTTTAAAATAATCATGGTTAAGTTAAAACCCATACGATATTTGTGTGATGTGCCTCAGGTAATTTAAGTATTTGATAAATAGTAGAACTTTTTTTTTTTTTTTTTTTTTTTTTTTTTTTTTTTTTTTTTTTTTTTTTTTTTTTTTTTTTTTTTTTTTTTTTTTTTTTTTTTTTTTGAGACAGGGTCTCGCTCTGTAGTTCAGGCTTGCCTTGAGCTAACTTTCATAGCCCAGGCTGGTCTCGAACTCGCACTGATCCTCCTGCCTCAGCCTCCCAAGTGCTGAGATTACAGGTGTGTGTCACTATGCCTGGCTAAGTAAAACATTCTATCCACAGCACTGCATGCTATGCTGGCCCAGCCTCTGGATGTGCTGAGCTGGCCACCAAGACTGGGTGTGGTGGTGCACTTGTGTAATCCCAGTATTGATTGGGGAGGCTTGAAAACAGGAGGATCACTATGGGTCCCAGCTCTGTAGTAAGCTGTGTAGTAACGTATTTGTACCAAATACATTTTTTTTTTTTTTTTTTTTTTTTTTTTTTTTTTTTTTTTTTTTTTTTTTTTTTTTTTTTTTTTTTTTTTTTTTTTTTTTTTGTCTTTTTGAGACAGGGTCTCACTATGCAGTTCAGACTGGCCTTGTGCTCATTTTTGTAGCTCAGGCTGGTCTCGAACTCACACCAATCCTCCTGCCTCAGCCTCCCGAGTACTGGGATTACAGGCGTGCGCCACCACGCCCGGCCCAAATACATTTTTTAAAAAAGTAAAACATTATAAATATGTCTTTCTATTTTATTTTCCTTAGTCCTTGTACACTGTATATTTATTTTTTGGAGCACTCAAGGTGTAAAAGCTCAGACATTTTCTCATACAACTTTTCAATAGCCCAATGAAGATATTTGACTCTTCCTTTCAGCATATAGAAAATAGTCTCTAAGTTTCCATCTTGGAGACCTTATCAGGAGGAAGGTATGATAACAGCTCTCTGTAGTTCCCTTCTTTTCCTTCTTTCTTTTTCACCTTTTTTTCAGCACACTTCTACTATTCATAGTTGCAGACCAGTCTCAGATCTAGATATATAAGGAAAAGTGTTAAAGTGTTGATTTTTTTTTAAAGCTATAGAGTTAAGATGAACTGTCCAAGGTAAAGTTAGGGGTGCAAGGGATATTTTGGCCCACTCTACACCAGGTATATCTATTGCCCCACATGACCTATGAAAACTTAGAATTCTCTTTGCAGACTGTGGCAATAATTTTTATTTCTCAGCTTGCCTCTCTCATATGCAAACACTCCGGAACTGCCTGTTACTATGAAGACAGGTGCCAGGAACTGCATGTGTTTCCAGCTGCTAGGATGATTTTCTACTTCAGGAGAAGCTGGTGGAAGATGCTTATCTTGCAATATCCACCTGTGACTCAAAAAAAGTAGAATGACTGATGTGGGACTTTATCACCAGCCTATCTCCGGACTTCTGAAAAGACCACTAGTACTCTCCGTATCTGTGATCTCTCCAAAATTGTCCTTGTCCATCACTCTTTCCACACTCACCTTTCACTCCAGGGGACCTCTGCTATACTACTCTGTGTGGAAACTTCCTGACCAATAGTGCCTGACAATGAATCTCAAGATCTTGGCAGCAGTTAACAGAGTGCACACTCTTCCTTATTAGACCACATCTTGGCCCCTACCTCAACTGCCTCATGCTTTTTCCTGCCTCTCATTCTCTTTTCTGTATATAGTCTCTGTCTCTCTTTTTGTCTGTCTCTGTCTTTCTCTGTATCTGCCTGTCTGTCTGTCTCTGTCTCTGTCTCACTCTCTGCATCCCAGCTGTTGCACACATCACCAACCTTCTTTCTCCCACCAGAGGCCCTACTCACATTAGTCTCTGCACCCTCAAGCCTGGCTCCCCACACAAGCATGGGCTTCATTTCTTCTTCCTCTAGGTCACCCTTTGTCCTTCAGCTCACCTTTACTTATCCTATTGTCCTATCTGCTGCCGGTCACCTTTTTGCAACCACAAGCATCAGACCACAACTCAGGGCTTTCATGCTCTCACTCCTCCCTTACTTTCATTAGTGCCTGCTTGCAGTAAGCATTGATATCACTCACTGTCGGGATAGTACATGCACATAACGCATTTTTCTTTCAACTTCCTGCACTCTGCCTCAGTCCCATTTTATTGTTTATAGCACCACATTCATCTTTTAAAACAGACAGAGACAGAGACAGAGACAGAGACAGACAAACAGACAAATAGGCAAAAGACCATATAATGCATGTAAGTCAATTGTATTAAATCAAGGTACACATTTAGGCACACTGTCCACACTGGAGTAAAATTATCATTTTCTTTTTTATCCTATTATCTATTTTTTATTTTATATTTTATATGTTATTTTATAATTTTTCATATAAGAACAAACAAATGATGTTTAATTTTGTGCATCTGAGTCATTTCACTTAATCTTATAAGCTCAAGGTGAATCAATTTTCCAATGAATGGCTAAATTTGATCCTTTCTATGGCAGAGTAGTACATCATTGTGTATAAATACCACTTTTGATCTATTCATCTGTTGATGGTTGTATAGCATGTTTCTAAGATATAGCTAATACGAATTGTATTGCTATAACCAGGGTTACACATCGATCACCATGGTATGATGTCTTTAACAGTTTGGGAAACATACTTAGAAGGATTATTGCCAGGTCAAATAAAATTTATGATTTTAACTTTTTGAGAACTTTCCATCATGATTCCCATAGTGGTTATATCACTTTACGATCCTACCAAAAGTAAAGATGTTTCTTTCTCCCCAAAGCCTCACCAGCATTTGTTATTGATTGATATCTTGATGATACTGCTCTTTCAAGAATTTGCATTTTTAATGGCTAGTGATGTTGAACTTCGTTTTGTATTTATTGTCCATTTGTACTTCTTATTCTGAGATATGTATTTATTTCAGAAATCCATTTTTAAATGGGCCTTTAAAACGCGGGGCTGCATTTTTTAGTTTCTCATGTTACTTCTCTGTCTGTAGAGTAGGTGGAGATGCTGCCCCAAGCTGTAGAATATGTCTTCACTCTATCAGTGGCTTCCTTTGCCGAGAAGAAGCTTTATAATTTGCTGAGATCCCATTTGCTGGTTCTTGGGATTATTTCTTATACAAAAAGGATTCTTATTCATAACACCTTTGCTTACACATACATCTTTAAGAGTTTTATCTACTCTGTCTGCCAAAAGAAGATGTCCTGTTCTAAGGTCAAGATATTTTATCCATTTTGAATTCGGTTTAGTGCACCGTTAGAGACATGGTTCTAGGTTTCACCTTCTGTGTGTGGATAGATGGTTTTCCCAGCACCATTTGATTAAGATGCTCTTTTTCCTCTGTAAAGAGATTGGCTACTTTGTTAAAAATAAATTAGCTAAACTGGGCATCGTGGTGCACTTCTGAAAATTCAATACTTGAGTGGCTGAGACAGGAAGTTCAGTGCTATTTTAAGAGCACCCTTAACTGTATGGTGAGACTCTGTGTGTGTGTGTGTGTGTGTGTGTGTGTGTGTGTGTGTGTGTGTCTGTGTGTGTGTCTTTGCTTTTAGTTGCTTCCACACTGTCTACTCTGTTCTGTTGACCCATGAGTTTGTGTTTTGCCAATGTCATTCTGCTTGCATCAATATAACTTTGTACTATAACTTGAAATTCAGGATTGTCAGGCCCAATGCACGGCCATTTCAGCCCAGTTCCTTTCAGTCATGGGAACATTTATTGCTGCTGGCCTGATCCCCACTGTCATTTGTCACTTTCCTGACTCTCACTGCAGCCTCTGGACACCTATTCTCTAGCAATGTACTTTTTTTGCTACCATTTTTTGTATCTATAAGAAATCTTTCTATCTATAAAATATTTCCTGTCTCATCAGAACATGGATTTCTCTTGCTGTGAGACCTCTTTATGCCTTCTAGCTTCTTCCTGATAACCTTTGCCCATAAGACATAACTAATCCACCAATCAGAATCCAGGCTTCAAATTTACTTATATTTATTGATTAATTTATGTGTTTTTGTATGCAATCCTTCACCAGCAACCCTCCTTATATCATTTCCCCCTGTGTTTACTTTGTCTGTGCCATCAAAAACAAAACTACTGTGATCTCCTACAGGAAGTCCTTTGTCTGGCATCCTCTTTCCCAGTCAGCTCAGTGTTAGGTTCACACGATGACCAAATTCATCCTCATCAAAAGTGTGAAGGAACTGATCAACTAAAATCAATGCTCTATATGGCTCTATGAAGAAGCGTCTGACATCTTGTCTCACAGGTTTTTCCCAAAGCAAAGTGTAGAAATGTTTAAGAAATTGGTTACACCAGCTTTAGACCCAGATAAAGGACAGAGCAAAATGGCTCATTACAAATAGCCAAGCCAGTAGCCACCTCTGACTACTGTCAGACTAACGTAAAGCAGAACTGACATAATCTTCCAGATGGTCCAGACATTCTGAGGCAGGAAAATTTTGAATCTGTTCTGTAAATATTTCTTCATCCTACAAAATGGCCAAAGTAGCTTTGTAATCCATAATGTTTGGAAATTAATATTATTGGATGCTGCATTTTTAGTGGGGAGGAAACTGATTTTACTGACAGGTAATAGGGACCCACTGTTCCCCAGGTCCCTTTCTCCACTTACTGTGGGCTTTAGGGAACTAAACCCTTTCTAACCTTTCATCACAACCTTAATAAAATTCTACAGAAATCAGTAGACCTCTCTCTCAGCTGTCATATGCTTGTGACTAATAAGGAACAAACATATTTTGCTCTATGGAATAACAGCAAGGAACTTGCAAGGCTGCTACTGTGAGTTCCTCCTGCAGTTAATGAAACTATATCCAAATAACCAACAGTTGCCAACCAATATAATTTTGTATTATTAATTGAAACATAAAATTCCAAATTCAATTTGGTAGCCTTCTATAAGAAGTGATACTGATGCCATTAAAGCAAAAAATTGGATAATGACCTGTTTTTTTTTTTTTTTTATTCTCAATGAATCTGGAAATTTAAACAACTAACTTGACGATGACATTACACAACACCATACTCGACTTTATATTTCTTTGTTTAATGAAATTTTGTATCACTTCTTTTTTTAAATTTTATACGCTTTAAAAATAAATTTAAAAAGTAACAATTATATAAGGCAGAAGGAACGTCATGCTTTTATTTTTGATCCTCATTTTACAGAAGGAAAATTACAACATGAAAATTTAGAGCACTGATTTGAGAGGTGCAGGGAAGGTCAGGCCGACTGTGGACTAGCCTTCTGACTTGACACAAGCCTTGCATCCACCCTCTTACATACGGCCGGTTTGCCAGGGAAGAAGGCTGTTAATTGAAGTCACAGTACTGCTAGTAGAAGAAAAGGTGAACGCTTTAATTTTCTGTAGTGGTAAAAGAGATTCACCAGGGATTCTAGATAGGCATAAATCTGATAAATGGAAGTTTTCTTCTAAAAAGTCGATAGAATACATTCACCGCATATCTTAAGAGAAAACATAATTTAAAGCCAGAATAGAGGTGGAGTCTGTGTTTACTTCTGCTATCATTCCATTGATGATGATAAAGCACTCTATTAAACATTTTGACTATTATGACCAAGGCAAAGGTTCAGGCATCTAAAAATAATGACAAGCAAATCGATTGTGGATTCAAATGATCATAAAAATATGTAGTTGTTGTAGTCCATGTTTATATTGTAACCTCATAGTTTGATTCCACTTATTTTTCCCCATATATTTTTATTTACTTTTAAATCATCTTTAAATTGTAGTTTTCCCAATTTACTTTCATTTTTTTCTTTTTTATTAGAGCATATATTTTTAGTATCTAATGATTATGTTGGACTCAGAGCTTCAGATAAAGGCATAGCATCTATAATTCTTTCTTAGTCTCCTACCCTCCCATCCCTTTGTCCTCCCTCCAAAGTTTTGCTCTCCTATTTGCAAAAATTCCATTTCCATTGTTTTTTATTTCACCTCTCTTTTTTTACAACTTCTTTTCTTCTCCCCCTTCCATCACTCATTCACCTACCCATGTAAAAAATATCCTTTCTACTTCCTATTTTATCTTTTATTTTTATCATAGATTTCTATTTTAGTAGAAATCATATAATATTTAAGCTTGTGTGTCTGCCTTATCACATATAATATTATGAATTTGAAGGACATCTATTTACCTATGAATGGATAAGACTCCATTCTGTATAAATACCATACTTTATCCTTTATAAACACACACACACACACACACACACACACACAGAGTAGTCCCTCATTATTTCTCAGATACACTTTCATGGACTCATTCTCTTGTAGGTCTTCTAAAATACTAATCTAAATTATTTATCAGATTTTTTGATATATCGCAGGATTTTTCGGTACCATATAGTACATGTAAATTGTTAAAATTGCATAGGTTTACGAGTTTAGGACATGGTTAAGAACTGTAAAAGTGTTTTTAAAAGCATGAGAAAGCTTTGTAAGAGTGTGGTAAGCATTTGTAAATCCTTAAAATTTATAAATAGTAAAATAGATATAACGTTGCTACTTCACTGATTTTCAATTATCATGGGGCTGTCTGGACTGTAACCTCTGCTACAACTGAGGGATATATAGTTTCCAAGATACAATTATTATAAATCATGTGTCTGTAATCATAGGCATGCATGTACCACTATAATATGTCAACTTGAAAATTAAAAAAAAAATGCTTCTAAGATGAAAAAATAGATCAAATGAATTTCTAAATTTTGTGAGAACTCTAAGTACTGATTTACATGGCAGTTGATCTATTTACATTTCCAGCAACTGTACAGAAGGATTCTTTTAATTACACAAACTTTGCAACTCTAATTATTGATTGTTTGATGACAACTATTCTTTCTGAGGTATGATAGAATCTGTGTTGTCTTAATTTGCATTTCTCTTCTGATCATTGATGTAGTCATTTCTATGACTATATTTTTGATGTGTTTGTTGGCCATAGGTGCTTCTTCACCCAGAAATTTCTCTGCATTTTGGCTGCTCATATATTTTAGGGGGCTGTCTTTTATTTGGATAGATCTACAGTTTTGAGTTCTTTATGTTCTTTATGTTGAATTCTAGATGTTTGTCATCTGTATAAGAGGAGCTAGCAATTTTTTTTCTCATTCTATAGGTTGTCTTTCCACATAGTTTTATCCTTTAATGTAAGGAAGCTATTTAATTTGATAAGATCCCATTTTTTAATTTGGTATTAATTCATGTACCATTCAGGTTCTATTAACAGTTTGCCTACACTTATATATTCAATAGTGCTGTTATCTTTTTCCTCTTTAAAATTAAAAAAAGTGTCGACTTTTTAATCTTTGAGTAGATTATAGTTTTCTGTTTCAACATTTAGATCTTGGATCAATTTTGATTTTGGTTTAGTGCATAGTTAGATGCATGTACCTAGAGCAACATATGCACATAGATATCCACACTTTTGTTTGTACCATTTATTAAAACAATTATATTCCCACCAGTGTATGTTCTGGTATTTTGTCAAAAAATAAACAACTCAATATGCCACCTCTGCTATGGTCCATTAACCCATATGTCCATTAGGTTCTTATTCCAGGCTCTTTTTCTCACTATAACTTTATAATATATCTACATATCTTACATATCTAGGATTGCTGTGCTTTCTGCTTTTTTTGATGCCCAGGATTGCTTATGTTATTCTATTTTTTTTTGGTTCCACATATTTTAAAATATATTTACAAAAATATTGAAAGTGTCGCTACTCAAGCTACATAAAGGACTGCATATGAAATTTTTTCTACTAAAAATGTACTGTTTTGCTACATTGTAACAACTTTCCTATGTGATAGTCATTATTAATCTTTCCATTTAACTTGTGAATCAAATAAACCTAGCAAGTTTAAAACTGATTCAAAAAATCCTCTCACTTATTTTATACCAGCGATGAACTGAGCCTAAAATATGAGAAGCAGTGATAGAAGATGACAGATACTGAAAAGTGTAAAAAAGTTTTGTAGATTTGGGTTTTTTTTTTTTAAAGAAGAAATAGCAAGTTACTGATAGATTTTATCTTAAAACTTATAAAATATGATAAAAATATTTATTTAAAAAATTTCACAGTAACTATGAGGAAAATGTTCTGTAAATCTATAAGAATAAGCTTGTGAATGCTGACTTTCTCTACCTTTGGAAAATAATGATTAGAATATTCAATCCACAGACCTGATATCTGAATGAGTATATGGAGGAATACTAGTATTCTTTTTTTTTTTTGTCTTTTTGAGACAGGGTCTTGCTATGCAGTTGAGGCTGGTCCTGAGCTCACTTTTATAGCCCAGGCTGGTCTCGAACTCGCACCAATTCTCCTGCCTCAGCCTCCCGAGTGCTGGGATTACAGGCGTGAGCCACCACACCCAGCTAAGAATACTAGTATTCTTTAGTAAATTTAAAAATTTTATTCTGTTGAATATCACTGTGTATAGAGACAAATGCCTGCGATAAGCACATGGCTTTTTGTAGTGAAAGCTCAATGGATTTATAATTTACTTCCATAATGTATGAATTACAAAAGATTCTAAAACCCCAAAAGATGAATTATTGCTTGCAAGTTTACTGCATTTTTGCCATCAAAATTTTGTTTACTATGGCTATTTAAGAAATATTATGTTTATTGATCTATACAAATAGCACTGCTGTGACATTTGTTGGTTCACACAGCAACTTTGTGCTCTGTATTGCACTCTTGAATGTTCCTTTTATTCAATAGCAACTATAATTTCTGATCTTAGAGCAGTACAATTTGAGCAGGAAAATTCAAGCTAGGATAAATAAGGTTCTTTTCATAAGCTTGTCTAGTTTTAAGCTAAACCTTCACCATCTGTTCTTTTTTCTTATGTGTTTAGAAGGCATAAAATCAACTGAGAAAACATGTAAAAGGAAGGGTATGAGTGATTTTGGTGCATCATCATATTTCTACAGAGTACATCATAATTAAAAGATTTTCTTCAAAGCATATGTTTCAGGTACAAGTCAAAGGAACTATATTTCTTTTTTGACAAAGCCTTCGTAAAAATAAATCACAGAAAATTTAAGAAGCAAATTTAAGAATTTTATTTCAACTGTAATATAATGTCTTACAGGCTACAATGAAATCACTTCATGATTATGTTGCTCATGATTAATACAATATATCCTTCAGCTAATTTTCATAATTCAATAACCTACAAAAGTTACTTTTTAATTGGATGTGTTTCTTCTCTCTTTAAGAGTATTCTGTTTGTTCTTCTGGAATCATCTTCCAAAAATTTTGGAAGGTATATAGTTTGTGTGTATGTGTGTGTCTGTGTGTGTGTGTGTGTGTGTGTGTGTGCGCGCGCACATTTTTAGGGAAGAGTGTACAGGGTGTTCAGGGTCTCACTACTACATTGGACTTGTAGTGATCCGCCTGTTTACAACTTCCCAAGAGCTGGGATTACAGGTGTGTGCTACCACACCCAGTCTCAATTTCCATCTCAGCATGAACCTGGAGATCGAATCCCTAGGCCCTACTTGCAGGTGCTTTAATCTGCTGAGCTATTTGGCTGGTTCTTGGAAGGTATGTAGCTTATGTTCCAAGTCATATTTCACTTACCTTATGTTTACCAAAGCATATCATTTATACCATTTCAATGATTAATGGTCCATTTCCACCAGTAGAACATAAATTATGTTACACTGAAGATGCTGTCTTTCTTAAAGAGAGGAATTCTGGAATACATCTAGTAGTATACACTTATCAGTATTTGGTAAATAAAAAAACTATTGAATATGTTCATTAATCTTATTGATCTTAATCAAAAGTATATTTGACTAAAATTGCAAAGTATTCAGTGGCTTGTGTCAGAAAATGACTGCCTGAAGTTTGTAACACTATCTAAAATTATCTATGTATGTCAGTAAAATTAGAGTTATCCTTTCAAATATGGTTTTTATTTATTTATTTATTTATTTTTTTTTTTGCAGGACTGGGGTTCAAACTCATGAACTTGCTCTTGCCAGGCAGGCACTTGTGCCGTGGAGCTATCTCCCCAGCCCCTCAAATATGATCTTTAAAGTCACAATGAAAGCATAATAAATGTGTAAATTTGCGTTAGGACTAAAAATATTGTACAGGCACATTCTGTGTTTGTTAACTAACAATAAAATCTAAAGTTATATTATCACAGAAATGCAATTAGTGATCTTTGATATTAATGAGATTCTTTGGAAAATAAATTTTATTTAACAATAAAGTAATAAATAATTAGGAGCATAGAAACAATGCCTCTGTATGAGTTTGTGGGTTACATAAAACTCAAATGTGTACATATCTCAAACATTAGTTTCACCTTCAATAAAGCTGGTTATAAACAAGAATATAGTATTGTCTCCACAAAGCAAAAATAACAAAGAAAGAATTAGGCCACTATAACAAATCCATCATATTTCTTCAAGAGATGAACCTGCTAGAATATTGCTGTCTGTCTTTTCCATTTCTTTGAATACTATTTAAGGGCCTGAATTTATCGCTAAACCATATTGTTATTGATTCATTTTTCTATGAATCTGAAAGTTCCTCAAAAGGAAGACTTCATTTTATTCTTCATATGAATTTCCAAAATTCTGGAAATATATATATATATATATATATATATATATATATATATATATATATTTAAAAAAGTGCTATGATTTGACTTAATTTCCAATTTGTACAGGGTAAAGATTACTGTGATACTTACTACACATACATGTAGATATGTATATAAATATAGATATAGAGAAAGAGGTATAAAATATATGTGTTGATTCAGAACCTAATGAATTTGCTAACCCATCTAGTAACTCCTGAATTATTTTACTACAATTTCAATTCCATATTTTTTGGAAGCAAGTTATATTCTGTCATTTGAATATTGCAGGATCCTGATTTTACTAATAGTGTATTGCCTAAAGTTTACTAATAGAGTATTTATTAAATAAAATAATTATTTAAAACCAAAGTAAATGAAACTAGAAGAAGATATTATCTAGTGATTCTGTGAAACAAGAAAATATGCCAATATAATCTAAGGGAGAACTCAAAATTTAACAGTAATCTTACAAGTTCTACAAAATATTTAGACTTAAGATTTCACATTAGCCGGGCGTGGTGGCGCAAGCCTGTAATCCCAGCACTCGGGAGGCTGAGGCAGGAGGATCAGTGCGAGTTCGAGACCAGCCTGGGCTACAAAAGTGAGTTCAAGGCCAGCCTCAACTGCATAGTGAGACCCTGTCTCAAAAAGCCAAAAAAAAAAAAAAAAAAAAAGATTTCACATTTTTGACAGTTTTAAACGATGTAAAATATGGAATACCTAAAGTTAATCTACAAGTTAGAATATAGCAGGATATCATTCCATTAACCACAAAATAGTTCCTCTCATTTTAAGAGTGAATGCAAATCAAATTTAATAGATAAAAGAAGTAGAAAGAATGTTTCTGAACAGTTTTAAGTCTCTGAAATGGAAATAAATTCACCACTGTTGATTTATACCTAACATTCTACATGGTATTACAATCATTCATCAAAATTTGCAGATACATGCACACAAATTAATACATAATTTAACTGATTTTTCAATGTGACAGCAGGCAGAATGAGCACAACAATTATAAGGAAATATTAGAAAAACAGATTACATCATGCAAATACAGCAAAATAATAGAGGAAATACTATGGGCAATATGGAGAAAACAAATAATAAAATTCAGGTATTAAAGAGAGAATTTTTATAAAATAATCACATTTGCTACACTTAAAAAAAGTTAAACATAGTAGAAAAGGAGAGAAATTGTCAGGACAGTATACACAAGATGAATAAACACTTGCAGAATAATATACAATTAAATTTAATCATTCATACAATAGAGTTACAAATAAGCAAGTCATATATCATTAAATTGAATGTTTGGTGGGAAGGTTTCAAATTAAATAGGACAATATTCAAAATAAGTTTTAACAACAAAAATTATAAAGTAGGAACATAAACCAGATACCAGACCAAATGACAGACATGCATGGTGAGGGAAGCATAAAGCCACAGAAAGTACAGTGAGTCATTATAATAAGTTTTGACCACAAAACTAAAAGTAAAGAAAAACCCAGAGCACAGCGTCATTCTGAGGGCAGTGGTGGCAGTGGCATCTCAGTCATGGATTCTTAGGCGTCACTGATTCCTTCTCCTGGTTTCATCACCTTAGATACTTACAGAAGCACTGAAAGATTAAGATATGACTTATTGGTGACCAACTTCTGTTATTGTGTGTTAAGTTTTTCATTTGCACATCAAATCACAAGGAAGAGAGCTTTTTCCTTTATCAGTCCCCTTGTACACAGCAAGTCCTGAATGCTCTAGACTGTTGCATCAAGAGTTCTAAACATCAAAAAAAAAAAAAATTGTTAAGAGGAAATCTCCATCTTCTGAGTCTAGTCCCTTTGGTCTACCGTGCCTGGTTACCTTTTTTTTTTTTTTTTTGTACTATAAGGAGCATCAAATTATTACAAAATTTCGAGAAAACAGCCTGTTAAGACATAGACATCTGCACTCATAGGATTAAAGAGTACAGACTCCTGTACCAAGAAGTATCTCTCACATCTGAACCACACACTGAGCATGCAAGTTAGTTCTTCAGTAATACCCTTGGATGAGGCAAGAAAGAAAGAAGGAAAGAAGGAAAGGAAGAAAGAAAAGACAGAAAGAAAGAAAGAAAGAAAGAAAGAAAGAAAGAAAGAAAGAAAGAAAGAAAGAAAGAAAGAAGGAAGGCAGGAAGGAAGGAAGGAAAGAAAGAAAGAAAGAAAGAAAGAAAGAAAGAAAGAAAGAATTATTAAGGTTTACAAGATGTTTGTGCCCAAATAAATTTTCTGAATTTCAGATCTTCAGCTATTTTATTGACTGGAAAGTCTTCAACTGTAAGTGTTCACGATGAATGTTGCATTTCCCTGTGTCTCAAGAAACACTTTTCATGGTAACATTTCAGATTGTCTATGAACAAGCTCACTTTATTAGACATTGATGAAGTCTTTTCTTCACATATTTTATACAAGAACACTTCAGATGTGTTATTAGATGTGACTGATTTTAACAAATCCTATTAGACTTGCATCAACTAGTTACATGTTTTATTCATAGTCTTGTGAGTCATTGCCTGTTTGTTTAAAAAGATGACCTATTTCAGCATTTGTATAGGTGCATTCCTATTTTGTGACAAAAGAAAAACCTTTAAGCTGTCCCAAACAGAAAATAATGGCTATTGAAGTACGTTTTTGTTTTAGTGAGTTACTATTACTGTATTTGTTTATTTTTATTTTTATGGCCGGCTCAGCCTGCCCTGAGGGCAGGGCTGGTGCAGCATGTGGTGCCAGGGATCAAACCACAGTCCCTGCAGCTGCCTAAGCTTTCCTAAGCAGGTGCTTTAGACCACTGAGCCATCCTGCCAGGCCCCAGTTACTGTATTTGTTTATTGTGAAGGTGGATATTTAGCATTGAGTGCAGGTTTTAATAAAAAGGGAACCAGGGGATAAGACACTCACTGTACTGCCACACAGGGGATGCTACTTAGTACTGAGCCTGTGGATCTCTGGACAGTGATTTAATGCAGCAAAGACCCATATCTGAGGTGCTTCTCCCTCTAACACTTGTCTTTGGTTTCTTCCCTCTGGAGGGAAAATCTTGCTTAACTGGAGCAAGGTCACTGCCCCTGAAAAACTTTCCCTATGCATTGAAAATAGTTACTACAGACACTGTATCCAGCTGTCAGAATGGCCTTATAAAAACTTCATTGACCAAAATAAAAGCCAACCATAGAGTCATTTGTAAGAAAACCACTTAGAATAACATTTACCAGTGCAACATACCAAAACTCAAGTTCCATGAACTCATACTCTGAAAATAACTTTTCCTGCCAGTTATAGAATGCATCAAAATGATCCTTTCATTCTAGAAATACTTTTTTACAAGGTATTTAGAAAAGAAGAAAAACCCTGAAGTCATGACAGTTCATGGATATTTTTCTATTTTACATATCCCAGCATCAAATTTGAGGTTACATACTTTTTGATACTATCTAAACACAAAACAGAATAAATAATTACAGGCTTTCACAGCTCTTTCAGCAAAGGGAAGTGAATACTGTGTTTGCATCTTTGAAAATTCATGCCCACATCAACAGTTTACAAAGTGCCTATCAGGACACTGATCTTGCACTCTTGAGGTAGACCACAAATTTATCTGCTATTGAATGTGTGTATACCTGAAGTAATCAAATACTATTCTTCTAATTAAGATGATAGCTTTAACTTTAAATAAAAATGGCAGCCAGACGTGGTGGTGCACGCCTGTAATCCCAGCACTCGGGAGGCTGAGGCAGGAGGATTGGTGCGAGTTTGAGACCAGCCTGGGCTACAAAAGTCAGCTCAAGACCAGCCTGAACTGCATAGCGAGACCCTGTCTCAAAAAGACAAAAAAAAAAAAAATCTCAAGGATGTATTTACCATTTTACTGCATTGTAAAACTCTTATTGGGTACTGAATTTGTGTTCCCAATCAGCCCAAGAAAATGCATACCCTTCTAACAGTATTTGCTTAGAGCAGAGGTCCTGTGATGATAAAAGGAAGAATCCAAACACCCTCTACTTGGCAATTTGGGAGTAGATTGACTCTAAGTAAACATTTCACACAACCCATTCAGTGACAAGCAAACCTGCTCCCTTTCTAACCAGGGAATAAATACACACAAACAACCACTGTCCAGAGTCTGGAGTAAAAGCCCTTCTTTTAGGGCACATTTCCAAACAAATAAACAAACATCTAAATACCAAAAGGGAGCAAATCAGAAAACTTAAAAAGACAAAGATCTATGTGAAGATTACTCAATAAAAAAACTTAGCTTTTCTTGTCTCTTCTTCCTAAAAGTTCTGATTTTATTCTACAGGGCACAACAGGAACAAAATTAAAAGTTTGTTTATTTAATGCTGTACTTTGGACAACTTGTACAAAGTTTCCAAATCTGAGACTTAATGTAAAATGAATCCTCCAGGGTGAAAATAGAATGGGCAGCTTCTAATCAAGAGTTTCTCAAGACTTTTACACCCCAACTGGCACCTTCCCTTCAGACGGACCAGGCCAAGCAGCAGCTTGTGAGTGAAACCTTTACTCTGCAACTGGACCCAGACCAGGCCCAGCACATGTGAGAACTTCTACCTGCCCTTGCACCCTTCAGATCCAGACCAGGCTAGGCATGGATGTGGGATTCAGTCCCATGGTCTGCGGCACGAAAAAGCCAAACCCAAGCTAAACACATCTGGACAAGTTCGAACTTGGTAGATCCAGACATAGTAAGCTGAAACACTTTGCTGGATTTAGATCAATGAGTGTTTTCTGTCTTATTCTCTTGATTTACAGAGGTGGCAACACAGCTAAATTTAAATCAAGAACTTAAGGTTTAAACAACAAAGAGAGAGCAAGGAAAAAAGTTAGGAAGCATGGTAGGAGCAAAACCGTGTGCTTATATACACAGATGGTTAAGACAACTGTCCCAAGGATCTCCAACAGGCTTTTGAAACTAGCAATTAATTGATAGAATTCTTAGGTTGACTAACTATATACTCTAATATCTGTGAAGTAAACAATTACACTGAGGATAACATTGTCCGGTACTAAAACTATCCTTGGAATGCCTGTGATTCTGGTCTTCTAGATGCATGCTGCTTCGAATATCTTATCAATGATTGCTACACTCTCTCCCAAGTAAAAATTTGTCTAAAAACAGAATAAGAGACAAGAAAAAATACTATACGATTATTATGCTACAATTTAGTATATAGCTAAATTCCTAAATTTCTGTTTAAAGATATGTAATTATTTTTTCACATTCTTTAGGAATTGAAAATTTAGAATATCAATGATATATGGAAAATACATGGTCCATGGTAGGTATTAGGTGTTTGATATTCAGAAAATAGTAATGTTAACCTTAAGTATCTATGTTATAGGATAATAATATTACTAAGCTTCTCTTCTGGAAGATTAACAACTTAAGTTGACAAGTGAAAAAATTAGAGAAAAAGAAGGGCTACAAGGATAACCAATATTTTGGCCCTGGTCTTTTAGGACAGTGAAGACTCAGAACATGAGAGAACTTGTACTTTAATAACCTATAACTCAGTGGTATCTCAATTTTTCTGTACATGGAGATTATGGAGCCACAGAGGAAAGGGATCTATGATGCATAGTGTGCCTAAGGAGAGTAACTTAGAAAACATTCTCTCAGATTTTCACAGAGAGCAAACTGGTCAAGCAATGGCTATGACTCATCCAGAGGGCTGACACTATCAAGAGATGTACAAACAGTTGTAAATCAATTCAGGATAAATCATGAGAAGATTTAACTGACCGTGTCAGATATAAAAATTACATTTTCTGTTATTTAGGTCTTGTTTCACCTTGGTCTTAACCATCTAGCAGAATAGTCTAACCTAAACATGAGGTATAAAAAGTAAAGCCATATTAATATACTGAGCTGTAAAAGGCTCAAGTCAACAGCTTCTGACATTACCAGTTATCCTGATAACCCACTATTATTATGGACTATTGGACGATACATACAGCTATTTTCTCTTAGTTCAATGAGAAGAAAGATTTGTACTAACAGTGTTTATACACGATATCAAATCTGCATCTTGTACTCTGAACAAGTATGAAGACAACAATATGCAGTGTATTAGTTATTGGAATTGTCCTATTAAACTGTTGTGAAAATGTCTCACTGCTATTTCTTTTCATTAAAATTAATAATAAAAAGGAATATTTTGAAAGAGTGAGAGTTGTCTGCCATGAGCTTTTTGTAAGTGTTCAGTGCTGCAAAAGTTTCTCAATAATATGAAGGTACTGGTAGAGCTTTTCCTATTAAACAGTTTCTTTCACAACCACATGCATTACATTTATAGACAGATTTATAATGGAAAGGAGAAGTGTTCTTTATGTAATTAGTTTCTGTTTTTGTTTTTTTACCAACTGCCATCCAACCAAAGTTCTCAGTCTCCTCGTGCATCAAATCCATTAATTATTTCCACTGTGTGGATCAGAAAAATATCTTAACAAATCCTATCAGGTCTGCTTCATTTTACACTGTACACTGCTTGGAGCACCACACTAACCTTGAACATCATCACAGCTCTGATGCCTTGGTATTCCTGATCTTCATTCATCTTTGTCCTCATCTCCCTCTCCATCAGACAGGGATATGCAAGGCTTGATCTATAGATAACCGTTGAGCCATTTTTCTACCATCTGTGTGACCAGGGAGTGATTTTGCCCCAAAGAGCTTTTCTGCATGGCAACTAGAACTTCCCCTTCCTTCACATATCAATCGAGCTACCCCCTGAGCAGCTTCTCTTGCTGTTCCTCATTATCTAGCTTTGAGATGAGTTTGAAGAAAAAAGAATATAACAGATCAGAGGATAAATACAACCTAAGACTTGTATGACAATGAGAAGGTCAAAGCAATACTCTAGCATGGTTTCAACCTCTTATCAGTTGTATAATTAAAACACAGTTTTTCAGATTGAATTTTTAAAAACATCCATGGGAAGGTTCTCAGAAAACTGTACCTGAAAGAACAGCTTAGAAGGTAATTTGACAGAATAACAAAGCCAGTGAATGCTTTAACTAATCCTGGCAAAGAAAATGCCAGAAAATATTAAGTCACAAATTTTAAACACACGACGAGGTAAGTTTACTTGGTAAATAATGTATAGGCTTACATTGTACAAGTTATGGTGCCTTATTTATTTTTTCAATGTTGTAATAAATGCTTATGATCATTATTAGTACACTGAATAAAGTAGCAATAATCTTATATGGAAAAAAAAAACTAGAAGTAAAGAATAAGGAAAATGAGCTGGGCATGATGGTGCACGCCTGTGATAGCAGCACTTGGGAGGCTGAGGCAGCAGCATCACTGTGAGTTCAAGACCAGCCTGGGCTACAAAAGTAAGCTCAAGGTCAGCCTGAACTGCATAGTGAGACACTGTCTCAAAAAGAAAAAAAAAAAGAAGAAGGACAATTGCCCGGCCAGATGACTAAGTGGATTAAAGTGCCTGCTTAGGCAGATTCCCAGTTTCCCTGCTGGCCCTGCCCCCAGGGCATGCTAAGATGGTGAATGAGACTGGTTGTAGTGACATGCCTCCATAATCCCAACACTTGGGAGGAAGGATCATTACAAGTCCAATCGTGTAGTGAGACTTTGTACTAAGTATATTAAAAGAAAACAAATAAACAAACATAAAGAGTAAGGAGAAGATAGAAGAAGCTATATTTAAAATTCTAATAATGGAAAAGTGAAAAATACAGTTTCACCTAGAAATCCAAAGAGGATAATTTCAAAAAATTCTATAGTGAAGTGTATCACATTAGTTAGACATTATAGACAATAATTAGAAAATGGTACATGTAATCTGAAAGAAAAACAAACGTGCTGATTTTTGATACAAATTAAAAACTTCCATAGACATTTTTGAAAAATACAACTTATATATAACAATTCTATATGAAAAAAGTAGTTTCCATGATTGTTTGAAAAATAAATACAATCTACACATTGGGCAGTGTCCTTAGTCAATAAAAATGTACAAATCTTGTCCAGCAACAAAGACAATTATAACATTCTTATTGGTTACAGCATAAGTCAGCCTTAAAATATAATGAAAACAGGAAATTTAGTTGATATTTGAAGGTAAAAAATACTAATCTAAGTAGCACTCCTTAATTATATTTGAAGTAAAATATACTATTCAGTGCTTCCCATATTTTATTTTATTTATTTATTTATTTATTTTTTTTTTTTTTTTTTGTCTTTTTGAGACAGGGTCTCACTATGCAGTTCAGGCTGGCCTTGAGTTCACTTTTGTAGCCCAGGCCGGTCTCAAACACACAACAATCCTCCTGCCTCAGCTTCTCAAGTGTTGAGACTACTCGTGTATACCATCACACCCAATGCATATTTATTTTACTTTAAATATATTATTATTTGTTATACTTAATATCTGCTTTTTATTTTTATTTTTGTTTTTTGGTCTCTTTGAGACAGGATCTCACTATGCAGGCTGGCCTTGAGCTCACTTTTGTAGCCCAGGCTGGTCTTGAACTCACACTGATCCACATGCTTCAACTTCCCAATGCATTTTCAATAAATACACTTTTTCTAAGTTATACTGCTATCCACACCAATTTCCATAGATTGCCATTGTGTGAATTCATAAACTCTTTGGGGACAACCTTAAATGCTACATGTTGGCTCCTTTCTGAGTAAGGAAATGTACAAATAGAACCACAGGATAGATACAGGAAGGCAAGAGGATCACCTCCTGCAAATGGGAAGGGCCCCAGAGACCAACACAAAGGCATGGAAAGGAGAGAATAGAACTGTAGGTAGAATTAAAATAGGCCATTTACAAGATCCTGATAGCTTTAACAAAGGCAAGCATTACATGCTATAAACATGAACATGTTTAATATTAATAAGAATGGAAAGTTAGAAAGCGAATTAGAGAAGGGAGGAAGACAGAGGAAAGGAGAAGGGAATTTAAAAAAGGAATGCTGCATTGTGGACCTGTATCACCTCCCAGGATAATTGTAAAATTTGGGCACTGCGAACATGTACTAATAAAAACATGATAAAAATGAATAAATTTAAATATACGGGGCTGGGGAGATAGCTCAGGGGCACAAGTGCCTGCCTAGCAAGTGCAAGGTCTTGAGTTCGATCCCCAGTTCTGCATAAATAAATAAATAAATAAATAAATAGATAGATAGATAAATAAATTATAGATAGATAGATAGATAGATAGATCAAAATAAACTTCCAGAGAAAAATGCAGTCTTAAATATATTTATTTTAAAATATATGTAAATATAAAGTCTAACCTCATATTTAGAAAAAGAAATAGTAATATTATGTAAAGGAATGAAGATCATAAATGAGAAAAATCTCATTAAAATAGCAATGTAGTAAATAACAAATGCACAATAGAGACAATGTAATGATAAAACTATGGTTGGAATACATGTGACTCTTGTCTTTTTGATATGTACTGCTCTTGCTGTAAACTCAGTTACTGTCATCCTCTCTCTCAAGAGTAGTACTTGAAAATAAGAGACTGGGCCAAATACCATAGTCTTTTTTTTTTTTTTTTTTTTTTTTTTTTTTTTTTTTTTTTTTTTTTTTTTTTTTTTTTTTTTTTGTCTTTTTGAGACAGGGTCTCGCTATGCAGCTCAGGCTGGCCTTGAGCTCACTTTTGTAGCCCAGGCTGGTCTGGAACTCACACTGATCCTCTTGCCTCAGCCTTCCAAGTGCTGGGACTATAGGGGTGCACCACCACGCCCGGCCCAAATACCATAGTCTTGACAGGCTACAATTTTGTATTTCCATGAATTTCCAAATATCTGTGTCAAAATTGTGTAACTGCTTATATCACATTGTATGGAAAGTTATTAGAATATCAATGATGGTCAGAAAATATCATTTCCAAGCTAAGTCAAAGTTATTTGATACTTAGAAAGCCAGTGATGATAAGCTTAATTACCTATGTTATAGAGTAATAGTATCACAAAGCTTTTCTGCTGGAGGGTTAAGAATGTAAGTTAACAGACCAAAAATTGGAGAAAACGAAGGGCTATAAGGATAGCTAATATCTTGGCCCTAGCCCTTCAAGGTCAATAACAACCCAGGATATAAGAGAACCTGTGCGGTAATATCCTATAACTCAGAGGTGCCCCAAATATCCTGGTCAAGGAGATTACGGGACCTCAGAGGAAAGGGATGAATGAACTGTGGTTCGTCTAAGGAGAGTCACCCAGAGAAAAACATTCTCTCAGACTTTCACAGAAAGCAAAATGGCCAAGCAATGGCCGTGACTCGTCCCGAAGGCTGACACTAACAACCGTTGTACAAAGTACTATCTATGGTCCCAAACTTAATCCTGAGGGGATTTGACCCTGGAAGATACAAAAAAAGAGAATGTTTTGTTATACAGGTCTTGCTTCGACTTGTCCTTGACCACCCAGCAAGAAAAAGAAAAAAAAAAAAAAGCTTAATTACAATGCATGAAACGCAGAGCTAGATTGGTGAGGAGAACTTTAGGAGGCTTAGATTCAATAGCCTCCAACATTACAAGCTTCACTGGTGGCCCACTGCAATTGCAGAACATTTGACTGTGTATGTATCTGCTTCCTCTTAGTCCAAAGAAAAGTATACTCTTTTCTTTTTTTAAAAAAAAATTTTTTCTAAGCAACATCAATAGGGAGGTGGGTCCTGCCCACACATTGTACTCTGTAGAACGATTGTGAGGACAATATGCAATATATCAACTTTCACAAAAAAGAAAGAGGAAAAGAAAAAAAAAAGTAATGTTGATTTAAAAGGGTTAATATTTAATTGTTTGATCAATCTCATATACCTATATGTATTAATCTAAACTGATCTGATGATGAAAACATGTCATATAACCATTGTTAAATTTAAACAATAAATATATTAAATAAAAAAGCCAAAAAACTCATTATGTTTAATATCCCATAAAAAATGACTTTCCAACTCCTAAAAAAAAAAAAAAAAATGAAAAAACAGAGTTAAAATTTAGTCTCACACAAATTTAAAATAATAAAATGTAAAATGACAATGCATTAAGTATGATTAAATATTTTTAAAAAGCATACTTTAAAAGAGACATTATTAATGTTTTAGAGCATTATTTAATACTGCAAAGATAAATTACAGCAATGATATTTATATGAATTTCTGAAACAGCACAAATCAAACTAACAAAAACAGCAATTAGAAATCTGAGAATACTTAGTTACTAAACATAATCTATAACAATACATCTTTATATATTTTAAAAAGTTAAATTCTAGATGTTATCTCATCCAGAATTTATGAATTATAACAAAAATTGAACACAAAAATATCCGTATTACAGAAAAGTTTTAATGCATAATTTTGCACTGACACTACAGAAAAGTAAAATTATAGCTAAAGCTCTGCAGGGAAGCTAGACGTAAAAGCATCTAAACAGCAGAGTAGCAAGTCATAACCACTGCACTGTACAAAGGACAGCACAACATGACCTAGTCAGGGGTCAGCAAAAGTAGCCTCATTGTGGGACTTGTTAGGGGGCCCCAAGGCACTATGGAAGCTTAGTCTTGCTGTTATCCCGTGTTTCTTCCAAACGACATTGATTAAGTTACAAAAGGAAACAAGGTTGAAAGACACAATGGAGAAGAGGCCATTTAGGCGGTTCCAGGGTCTTCTTCTCCTGGGATGACAGGCAGTGCTTGCTCTCTCAGTGACTACCTATGATAACGCGGGATTATTGCCCACCAGGGAAGCTCAGCTGGTTGCAGTGTCAGCTACGAGTCAGACAGGAGATATGTAGGCGTGCGGTGTGAGAATGATTGTTGTGCAGCTCAGTCACTAAATCTAGCCTCTACTTCTCCACATTCAGATTCTTTAGAAGAAAAAACACGTCCTCAACTTACCCAACTCCCCAGCCTACGTATGGCTCAAGGCTGGAGGTAAAGTATCACGGAGGATACTCACTAAAACCCAATGTAGGGACAAAATACTCTTCAGAATATATGAAGTCTGAATATCCCATACCTGATAAGTCAAGCTTAGCTGCTCTATGACCGAAATAATAGTTATTTAAACTTGTCATTTTAATATTAGGAGAAGGAAAGGATAATTATAAGTTACTTTCAGTCAATACATATAACAATTTCATAAAATTTCACTGATAACCTAGCAACAGAAAACCAATTCATATATATACATTTCATACATATGTATGATTATATTTTAAAGAAAATGATGATAAAATGAAAGGACATAAGGGGCTACAGAGATAGCTCCATGGCACAAGTGCCTACCTGGCAAGAGCAAGGCTGTGAGTTCGAACCCCAGTCCCACAAAAAAAAAAAAAAAAAAAAAAAAAAAAAAAAAAAAAAAAAAAAAAAAAAAAAAAAAAAAAAAAAAAAGAAAAGAAAATAAAAGAGAAACTATAGTTAACAATCAATATGATTAAGCAAAATTAATAAATTATAAATGTGTACATATATGTATTATATATATACCCTTTGCCTATGTACATATAAAAGCAACAAATAAAGTTACTATTTTAATGTACTATATATCCATGAAGAAAATAGAAATGAATACATGAATGAACAATTATATTTAAATGCATAGCAGAACGATTGCATTGCTAATGCAGTGTCTTTTTTTTTTTTTTTTTTTTTTTGAGACAGGGTCTCACTATGCAGTTCAGGCTGACCTTGAGCTCACTTTTGTAGCCCAGGCTGGTCTCAAACTTGCACCAATCCTCCTGCCTCAGCCTCCCAAGTGCTGGGATTACAGGCATGCGCCACCACGCCCAGCTTTTTTTTTTTTTTTTTTTTTTTTTTTTTTTTTTTTTTTTTTTTTTTTTTTTTTTTTAATGATCTCTTTTCATTCTAAATTTGTGAAAATCACCAACAATTTCTACTTTTTAGCTTTGTTTAGTGGAATTCATTGGAAATGGTTGTACACCTGTTTCAGGTCTGTAACTCAAAAGCTCGAGCCTCCCCTTATCTTGCTTTTCTGTTGTGCTCAAGAGAACAAGGCCCCACTGCCTATGATAATGCAGGGAGAGCATAAGAAGCAGAGTAGAGTCCTGTCCAGAGGCGTCAGACGGGGGCTAGCGGGCAAGATCAAAACTCCATCCAGTTGATTGCAACTGAGCAATGTTGCAATTCATAAGCTTTGCCAAGTCTAGTTAATGAGAGCCTGACTGACCTCTACAAAAGTTAACAGAGATGTTTACTGTTGTATGACACAGACATTGCAACTTGGAATAGCTGAGATAATAATCATATCCAGCAGGTGGCTGTTGCTATTATGAACAATTTTGAAATGTACAGTGATTGACAATGTGCATGATGCTTTCAAATAGCTAACAATTTGGTTTGGAAATTTAAGTAAAATAGTTTTTTTTTGTTGTTTTTTTTTTCTCACTTAGGAATAAAGCACTGTTTACCCATAAGCACAAAACTCTTTTCATATCTGAAAAAAGATCTGAGCTTCCTTTTAGAGAATGACCTGTATCTCTTCTCTATTTGATATCTACTTAATTATCTATGTGTGCATTGTTAATTCCAACAGTATTTTTATTTTAAGTTTTCCCAAACACCTTTTTACAAAACACTGAAACTCTACATTTTGAGATAGGCTGAACTTCTCTTTTCAAGTTATGAGATGATAACATTTTATCCAAACTCCATGGTTCACAATAACAATGTCAACATTTTGCCAAGTTTATGCATTAAACTTTGTCCCTATTCTTACTTTATTTACTCCTCTATTTTCTCATTGTATTTATGAAATAATTTACTCACAATTAAAAATACTATTTTGTAGTACTAAATTTAAACTATTTCAAGATCATTGGATACTAAATGGAACATCCGTTTTAATATATTGAAATCTGTTTCTTCTGTAAATTTTCATAAAGTTACATTTGCCATAAAATGACAGTAATAATAATATGATCCCTCAGTAGAATGTAGAGCTCTTTCTTGAAGTTTTGGAGCATTTTATTTTAAGTTGTGTATTGGATAAAATTCATTTTGATATCTTTGAGTATCTTTGTGAACTTTGCACACTAATTTATTCTTAAACAATGTGTCATTTTGTTTCAGGTTCTGTAACTAATATATTGCCAGAATTCTTTTAGGGATGTTTAAGACTATTTGTGAACTAACACAAAAGTTAAATTTTTGTTTTTTAAAATACACGTGGATTACTTTGTATCAGTATTTAATAGTTTTGCTTTTTATGTTATTTATGACCTGTCCTATGTTCTGACTTTTGTTATTTGGATGACTTGCTATCCTGTTATTTTACTTTAGTAGAGTTTACTATATATATATATATGGTTAGAAATGTATGTATGAATCCATATATAGAGAGAGATAGATATGGATATATCTATCTATATATATAGTAGTGAAACATTTAACTCAATATAGAAAGTTGCAACTGTTAAGATATTTTTCTTTTTCAAATTTTGTGATCTTTGAATACATAAAATTGCACTAATAAACTGAAAATATAATTTATTTGTGGCTTCATTGATTCACTCAACTACAAAACAGACATGAAATCATAGTTCTTATAACCTTAGTAAAATTGAGATATAGTTATAATTCTTTACCTTTCCGCAATTTTATATTCAACTTTCCATAAAGTAGCTTTAAGAATTTACGTCTAATGTAAATATATACTATTAAATTGATTTTAAAAATGATCTCATAATTTAACATCTGATAATAAATGTGCCTTTCTGAAAAGAAGCTTCTTTTACCAATTACATTCATATGTTTGTTCTTTATATTTTCTATATTCATAAATGTTTAAAGTACTGAAAAGAGTTTCATACATACATTCTTAACAATAAATGTCATAAATAGAAATACCTTTCTTTTATTTAATGAGCAGAACACATTTATTGAGGGAAAGAAAGCTCCTGTCTGAGAGAGGGACAAGGTGGGGGATCCTGAGTGGGTGTCCTCAAAAAATAACTGTGTAAGAAAAATAATACTTATGCTTTATTTTACAGAATATGGCAAGTATCTACGAATCACAATTAAGTCTATATTTTATCAATCAGCTGTGCTATATATATATATATATATATATATATATATATATATATATTAGGCTGTATTTTATTCAGTATTTTTTTACTTGAATTACAGCTAAATTTTCTTCTAAAGGCAAATAACAAGGTCACTAAAAAAAAAAAAAAAAGAAATCACAAAATAAAATAGAAAGCAACTTAATACAGTGTCTCTTTTTAATACCAAAAGAAATTCAGGAAAGTGTGTTTTATGTAGAGAAGATACAAGGTAGTATAGTCAGCTAAACAGATAACAAAATAAAGAAAATACTGAAGACAATAGATAAAATGATAATGGACATACCTTGTGATAATTGCGTAATGGGAATTAAAATAAAAGAAAGAGAGACTGGGCAGGTCAGCGCACGTCTGTAATCTCAGTGCTTGGAAGGCTGTAAACAGGAGAATAACTTAGAGTCTGATCTGTATAGTGATACCCTGTAGACCCTGTACTAAGTACAATAATAAATAAATAAATAAATAAATAAATAAATAAATAAATAAATGAAAGAATAGTCATTTTAGAAACAGACCTCCAGAAACACACGATGGTAAAATAGGGTCTATTGGAAAATGCTTAAAAAAATTGTTATTGAATTTGGGCATAAAGACATACGAGAGGCATTTGCACGATTCTATAGCAGCACTCCTTATAAACATTCTAATACCAAGAACCTTTTGAGATGTGATGTTGCTATAAGTCTAGTCCATAAATGGCACCAGAAAATCAGGGCTATACAACGCAAACACTTCTATTAGGCGCTGTTTAGCATAGTGTTGATGAACGCCACCCACTGCCAACATTGGAGGTATTGTATCAGTCCTCATAAGTCTGAATTCATCCATTTGCAAAAGAATAAACTTGGAGAAAAGAGGATTTTTTTTTTCTTCAGCTGGTTCAGCCCACCCTGGGGCAGGGCTGGTGTGGCAGGTGATTCCTGGATCTGACTACTGTTTCTGCAATTGCCCAAGTTTGCCTAAGCAAGTGCTTTAGATCGCTGAGCTATCTTGACAGCTCTGAGAGTTTATAAAGAAAAATCTTTTCAGACCTAGCATTTGGTTCTTTGTGACTCTTTGCAAAGTTTACACTTTGGTGTAAACTTTGTTTGGTGTCAGATGAATGGAGATATCCACAGTAAAATCGTACTTAGAAATCAAATCAGTAACACCAAATCAGAGACTGTACATACACTGTGTGTCTTTTGTCTCTCCTTTGGAAGAAATGTTTAAAAGGAAAAAAAATTCTCACATCATATATCAGAAAACAACTGTGTATAGTATCTCTCTTTAATTGTTAAAGGAATTCAAGAAAATATGTTTTCCATAGAAGAGAAGAGACAAGACAGTGTACTTAGATAAACAGATATAAAAATTTAAAGGCAGTAAATAATGCACAAACCTTAGGAAAATAATATTTTACTTCAGGATATAAAATATAAAGGAAGAAGAAAAATTAGAAAAAGCAAGTGAAAGCTATTGGAAAACAACAATAAAAATATAAAGGACACGAGAAGATAGGAGAATACTGGGAAAGAGCTGAATTTGTGAAAATTTTTTAAAAATTACAAGATGTAAAGTAGGTATAAAAATGACCAACAGTTATAGGAAAATTCCACATCAGTAGTTATTGGGAGAAAGAAAGTCAGAGCTAATATGAAATATCATCTCATGCTGAGTAGCAAGAAGATTATAGAAAAGACATACATACATATTGAAAATGGCCTGAAGTAAAATAAATACATAAGTAAATACTCTCATGTACTGTTTCTGTCAGTATATATTGGTATACTCACTAGAGAAAGCACGTTGTGGTTTCCTAATGATATCAAAAGTAAAGCTACTGAATGACACAAAGCTCTCCTCTTGTCTTGTAATCAAACGAAGTGACATTATTCACCTTGTAATGACATCTGCCTTGCTAAATCCAGCATAGTATTTTTCAGAGTAGCCAAGATATGGCAGCAACCCAGGTGTTTTTCAAGAGATAAACAAATAAAGAAACCATAGAGTGAGACAGCGTCTAGTGGCACATGCCTGTAATCCCAGTCCTGGTGAAGCTGAAAACAGAAGGATCACGAGGAGTCTGGCTTGTAGTAAGACTTGTTACCATACACACACACACACATGCGCACACACACACACATATATATATATATATATATATATATATATCTGAAAGAAATTCTACTTCTTTGATCAAAGAATTTGGGGTGGGATTACTAAAGTCAGTGTCATATATGTATGCATATTTGCCACAGGAGTAGAACTGAAAGCATTAAATTAAGTGAAATAAGGCAGACACACACAAAATTATATAATCTCAATTTATATATGGAATTTAAATAAACTGAGACAAGTAAACTATAGAATATTTAAAAAGGTAGAAAATGTAAGTTTTCTAAAAGGCAAATGAAAGAAACCACAAAACAAAATGTAACCTTAGAAGCAAGCTATGCATTGGAAAGGAGGGCGTAAAATCCTATTTTATAGTTATAGTGGATGTGTATTATGTGTACAGTTGATTCACACATATTATGAAATAAGTGCTCAAATTGCCAGGCATGGTGGCACATGCCTGTAATCCTAGCACTCGGGAGGCTGAGGCAGGAGGATCAGTGTGAGTTCGAGACAAGCCTGGGCTACAAAAGTGA